>CM061532.1:13445312-13649905 GCA_030545055.2 Neoaliturus tenellus | reverse complement strand
TTTTGACTTTTAATCTCAAAATTTTGACTTTTAATCTCAAAATTTTGACTTTTTAACTCAAAATTTTGACTTTTAATCTCAAAATTTTGACTTTTAAACTCAAAATTTTGACTTTTAAACTAAAAATTTTGACTTTTAAAATAATATATACAGCCCCATGTGGAACTCACTGACTGACTCACTCATCTATCAAAATTCTAAGCCACTTCCGGGTGAGCTGGAAACTTGATTTTTGGCACGCGGGTGGCTTAATATCTGATACCCCCAGGAAAAGTCTGAAAACAGACAATTTTATATTTCAACCCCCTCAAAAAAAATAACGAAGGGTGGAAACCGGTGACCCTAATTTGTAAGGATTTACTATTTTCGCTCTAACTTTTGAACGAGAGGTCGTAGCTCAAATCTGAGGGAAAATCGTTAGTTGGGAATGAAATGTTCTACAAGTTTGGTCCTATGACATTTTTCCGTATCTCACCTCCTTTACCCTTAAAAAGGGGCGTACTTTCAAAATTTCTAAATTTTTTCGCAAAAATAGCGCTATTTTGATATTTTTATTTACTATTATGTAATATATATGCATGAATTTCTATTAATATTATGACCTCAACAGGTTATTTCTATAGTAGTACATATTTGCCTATTTCAATCGAAGATTAGTCCCAAAAAAATGGTAAAATCACAAAATTATTTACATTTTTTCATGTAATGTGTTAGAAATTCACTTTAACCTGGTAAATATACAATACCTGGTAAATTCTCTACATGTTAGGTCCTATGACATTTTACCGTATCTCATCCCCTTCACCCTTAAAAAGGGGCTTACTTCCAAAACTTCAAAATTCGTCAACAAAAATTGCACTATTTTAATATTTTTCATTTACTTTTATGGCACATCGATGAGTGAAATTTTGTACATGTTATGCCCTAATATAGATCTAACTGTAGTAGCATTCATTGAACAATTTCAACCTAATATTAGTCAAAAAAACGTAAACAAACGAAATCCATAAAATTTTTTCATGTATAGTGTTTGTAATTTACTTTTTCCTGGTAAATATACTGCTATATCGATACATTTTTTACCAGTATTATATTCTAATTTAGGTGCTCTACAAGTTTGGTCCTTTGAAATGTTGACGTATCTCACCCCCTTCACTGTTGAAAATGGGTGTACTTTCAAAATTTCTAAAGTTTTGCGAAAAAAATTGCTCCACTTTGATATTTTTATTTAATATTATGTAACCAATATGCATGAATTTCTTTTTATATTATGAGCTAAACAGGTTCTTTCTATAGTAGTAGCTTTTTTCCAATTTCAATCGAAGTTTAGTCTAAAAAATTGAAAAACATTTAATTCTTAAAGGTTTTTTGTGTAAAGTGTTTGGGAATTACTTTATTCTGACAAATGCACTGCAAAATTGATATATGTTTGCCAGTATTATATTTTATTTTAGATTCTCTACAAGTTCGGTTCTATGCGATTTTGCCGTATCTCACCCCTTTCGCCCGTAAAGAGCTGCGTACTTTCAAAATATCAAAATTCTTAGGCAAAAATGCGCTATTTAAAGAAATTTAATTTACTTTGATGGCACGTAGATGCCTGAAATTTAGTACATATTTTAACCTCGGCTAGGTCTTACTATGGCAGCAGCCATTGATCAATTTCAATTTAAGTTTAGTCCATAAAAATTGTAGAAACACGGAATTTCTAAAATTTTTATGAGTAGTTTTTGTAATAGGTCAAACCTGATAAACATTACCGGTATATAGACATATGTTTGGCCAGTATTGTATTTGATTTAAGACGCTCTACAAGATCGGTCATATGCAGTTTTGCCGTATGTCACAGCCTTCACCCTTAAAATGGGCGTATTTTCACAATATCGAATGTCTTTCACGAAAATTGCTTTATTCCAACATTTTTCATTTGCTGTTATGACACTTCAGATGAATGAAATTTAGCTACACACATATACTCTGAGCATTTTATATAAAATATAAAACAAAAGTATCAATTTAAACTTTAAATGTCGAGAGAATATCTTAAATGCTTTTGACTTCTTAAACTATTAAAATAAGTTAGCGAAGACAAGTATAGCGTGGGGGGTGGAGGCCCCTACTAGAATGTTTAATACTTAAGACTTAGAGCAATTAACAACTTCGGGGCAACCTTGTAAGGGGGCATGGGGGCGGAGCCCCCATCGAGCCGTTAGGCGAGTATATATATAATACGAGTAGTGGAGAAACGCGGGAGCTGGCTCAGTTCAAGGTCACCTGAGCGATGACGTCATCGAGGTCAATGACCCTACCGATGACGTCATCGATGACGTCATCGATGACGCAATCGATGACGTCATCACCAATTACGTCATTCTGTGACGTCACACCCATGACGTTGCAGAAATGACGTGGCGATGACGTCATCACCCCTTACGTCACCATTATGACGTCATCGATGTCACAAAGGTCAAGGTCACGCTGAAACCTAAAATTTTTAGGCACTTTTGCTGTTTCTCGCACTACGCTCCGAGTTTTAGTCAGGTTTCAATGACCTTGACGACTTGGAGCGAAATTAGACGAGAAACAGCAAAAGTGCCAAGGAAACTCAAAGTTTGCAACGTGACTCTGCCTAAACCGTCATGTGACACCGCTCGAGTGACCTTGAACCGATACAACTCCCGCGTTTCATCATTACTGTAACCGCGATGCGCACCCTACGACAGACACCGAGCGACTGACTGTCCAGCCCCGCGCACTCTAGGTATATTGGCTCGAGAGACTAAGACTCTAAACCGTCAGGAATGGGAGTAACTAACTGAACTTTGCAAGGAAAAGTCATTTCTTCCAATATTCTAAACAAATCTTTATCAGTAAAACTTACATTAGTCTGTTTGGTATAAAACTTAGGGTGTCCGCGCAACAGCTTACGCCACTTAGCTAAAGTCGAAACCCGCTTGACCTTGAGCGGTGGACACTGAGCAGCCAATAAAGACTTAACACGGCTAAGTTTCTTACCCAAAGTGTCTCGCGACATGGCTTCCCCTCACAAAAGTCCGCACAATACTGAGAGACTGTTGGTAGCGCATGAGCCAGGGCAAAAGTGGAGGGGGTAATAGCAGGAGTGGGGGAAGGTCACAGTGGTGGGGGAAGGTGAGGTTGTACACTGGAGTATCGCATCACTTCACCATGAGCTGTCCTACAGTCAACACACTGTACTCTCAGCCCGAGTTGGCACTAGAAGAAACCTTACTGTACAGCTTAGGCTGTGAGGGGCGAGGAAGTAAAGTCAAAGTGGAAGAACTCCAAGATAAAGAGTTGTGTAAAATAAACTAATTGTATCCCTGCAATCTCCAATAACCTAAAAGAAATCTGCAATAACTCTAAAGAAATACCGATATATAAAAAGAAATCTCATCCTTTGGCAAAATGAATTGGAAAAGATCACAGTAAAATTAATCTAACTTAAAATCTGGACTGAACACTCATGGCGATACTACGTGGTGTGAAAACGCCACCCTAAACATTACAAGTTAGGTTAGTGAGCACCTCTGGTACGATAACCGGCGTGCTAGAGTTAAAGTGTGATGACCTTGAGTCAAAACACTGAAATACTACAAGTCGATATTGTCCCAGAGTTAAAGTGTAGTGACCTATATTCAAGACTTGTAAAAATACTTACATATAGAGAGTTAGAAAACAGCGAGGTGCACCGCATGGAAGCTGGAGACATACTGGCGGAGCGGTGTTGTGCAGCCTAGGGACTCGGTTGTGGAGGGGGTATAGCCAACACTTAGAGTAGAAGTGTAGTGGGTGACCTTGACCCACTTGACTCCCCCCCCGACAAAAAGTTTAGCGAGCCCCCCCCCCCCCGAGAACTTTTTTTCGAAAAAATTTTTGACCTTGACCAAAAAGTTTTTTGCTCCGGACGAGAAGTGCCCCCCCCCACCCCCTCCCCCACCCCCCCCCACCCCCCCACCCCCTCCCCCACCCCCTTCCCCACCCCCTCCCCCACCCCCTCCCCCACCCCCTCCCCCACCCCCTCCCCCACCCCCTCCCCCACCCCCTCCCCCACCCCCTCCCCCCCCCGAGAACTTTTTTTTCGGAAAAATTTTTGACCTTGACCAAAAAGTTTTTTGCTCCGGACGAGAAGTGCCCCCCCCCCCGAGAACTTTTTTTTTCGGAAAAATTTTTGACCTTGACCAAAAAGTTTTTTGCTCCGAACGAGAAGTGCCCCCCCCACCCCCTCCCCCACCCCCTCCCCCACCCCCTCCCCCTCCCCCACCCCTGATATCCTGGCGTGGCAGCCCCGGTGGGGATATAAGGGGGCCCAGCCAGAGCCGGCTCGCAGTCCGCTCCCGCGCGTTGAACGTGAACGATCGGGACGGACCGCCATAGGCATCACTAAACATTGAATGGCGCCTTCAGTGTTTAGCGAAGTCTACTCTAACTTTAAGACTTGTATTAGTTGTAAGATATTGCGCTTGCGTTTGGGTATTGAGAATTGTCTTATATGAGAGTGTTTTACTTGTACCCTATGTCTCCTGTGTGTCTTTTATCCTTTGTGTCTTGTTTGTTATATGCGTTTAATGTGTATGTGCTTGTTCCAGCATTGACTACGTTGAGCCTAATTGTGTGTTGTAAGTGTGTTATATGTTTCTAAAGTGTATACGCTTGTTTTAGCAATCCCCCCTTGAGCTTTTTCAATGCTCAAAGTAAATTGTAACGTCAGGGAACGGGAGTAGGCCCCCGTGTAAAGCCATTTTTAATAATTGGTAGGCTCCTGCCAGGCATGCAAAAGGTTGCGGATGGCATTTGGGAGCATGTCCGTTTGTACGCTGGCAAGCAAAAGGTTGTGGCGGCCTCTGCACTCGGACCGAGGACGTAAGCCACTAGGGTGTCCTCAGTATGTTTCCCTTCTGGAAACTCAAAATTATGTAAATGAATCTTTGTTAGCTATTTGTGTTTTTAGTCCCCAAGGCCCCCGAACATTCGTGGTTCGCCATGGATGTACGGGGGCCGAAATTTTTTAATTTCCGTGTGGCCTTGACCTACAAAGACTTGTAAAAATTCAATGCATTGCTAAATTAAAAATATTAAAGATAGGTTACGGGAGTAGGCCCCCGTGTAAAGCCTATTTTAATTATCGGTAGGCTCCTGCCAGGCATGCAAAAGGTTGCGGATGGCATCTGGGAGCATGTCCGTTTGTACGCTGGCATGCAAAAGGTTGCGGCGGCCTCTGCACTCGGACGAGGACGTAAGCCACTAGGGTGTCCTCAGTTTGTTTCCTTCTGGAAACTCAAAATTACGTAAATGAATCTTTGTTAGCTACTGAAAGACAATGCAGTAAATGTTTACAAGTCTTGCGTGGCGAAGGGTACACGACATTGGATGTTGCCTTGTTGTCATAGTTGGGTCTCTTCGGAGGCTACAGCGATGACAACCCAGGTGCCCCAGGTGGGGCTTAATTTTTTTAAAGTTTTTTCGTGACCTTGACCTAAATACAGTAATGACCCCCCCCCCGAACTTTTTTTTGAGAAAAAAATTTTGACCTTGACCAAAGAGTTTTTTGCTCCGGACGAGAAGTGCCCAAACAAAAAAAATTGTACAAAGTAGTGGATTTAGACCAAAGATCATTGGTTTATCAAACCTGTTGAAGAATAAATTGAAAATGGGTGTTTAAAAGCCAAATCTACTACATGATTGATAAACTGGATGTATATGACGTCACCTTCCCCCACCCTTCAACCTCGGGTATAAAGGGACCCGGTTGAGCGCGCTGCTCATTATTGCGTGGACATTCACCGAGTGCACACTCAAAGCCAAACTGTAAAAAAAAATGGCTCTTTGCGATATTTGTGGTGAGATTTTCCAAGATGAAGATATCTTTGTTTTACACCGAGAATTGCATCATGAAGAGAACAGAAAAGAAGAGATTGTTGTAAGTGAAGAAGACTTGGATGCGTTTGATCGGTTATTGGAAAACTACCAGAAGCAGATGGACGACTGTGATAGCTATCTACAGTTACACCGAGAATTGCATCGTGAAGAGGACAGAAAAGAAGAGATTGTAGTAAGTGAAGAAGACTTGGATGCGATTGATCGGTTTTTGGAAAAACCCCAGAAGCAGAAGGAGGACTGGGCTAGCTATTTACAGTTAATGCAAAGAAGAAGACCAAGTGTTATTCAATTTGCCGGAGCTGGACCATCTACAGCTGGAGGATTTATTCAAGAGGAAATGAAAGAAAAAGTGGAAGATTTAAAACAACTGCGTACCCAAGAAGTGGATATGGAAGAAGAGGATACAGAAGAAGTGGAAGATGTAAAACAACTGCGTACCCAAGAAGAGGATATGGAAGAAGAGGATACAGAAGAAGTGGAAGATATAAGACAACTGCGCACCACAGCCTTGCCAGGACCAGTTGTAACTCATTTCAAAATTAATAACGTGCAATTAGAATTGGAAAATTTTCTAACTCAAGCTAAAAAACTAGTTGTAAAAACATTGACGGAAGAATTGACAAGATTGAACTTTATTAAATTTGGATTGGTGTTGGAGGCTATGTTTACTAATAGCGATGGTGAAAACTCACCGAGAGCATTCATTGCTAAAAACCGAACCCTTACAACCACATCTGATATCAGCGAAATTTTAGAAGAATGTTTGAATGAACTGTTAATGAAACTCCAAGAACATGAAGGAAGAGGATCTGGCTGGACGTTATCATCGATTGAAGGTATGGATGTGAGGATTCACAAGCATGGATATGTTATAAGAGGTAGCAGCTTTATCCCTCTACCAAAGGTTATCCGAGATACTAAATCATGTATCAATGTGAAAAATGAGGACAATGAATGTTTCCGGTATGCAATGTTAGCAAAATACGTGGGACATAATGCTATTAGACCTAGAATAGCATACGAAGCTGTTCAACACCGCTATAACTTTCGAGGAATGTCGTATCCTGTGAGTCTTGATCAAATTACTAAATTTGAGAAACAAAATCCAGGTGTTTCTGTTAACGTGTTCGGTTTAGATGATTCAAACAATGTGTATCCACTACGAGTAGGAAAAGTAGAGCAAAGTAACCATACTGATTTATTATTGATAACCAAAGGTGAGATTTCACATTATGTTTATATTAAAAACTTTGAATCTTTGGTTGTACGACAAGTGTCAAAACAAAATCGTAAGATAACAATATGCAAGAGATGCTTTTGTTTTACATGCAAGGAATTCAGACGTGGAGGATCGGAGTGGTTGATGGAGCACCAAAGACTTTGTAATGACAACTATGAAGTGAAGATTAGTCTGCCACCGCCATCTCGAGCGTTCATCCAATTCAACAAAACAGTTCACCAATATCGGATTCCAGTAGCCGTCTACGCAGATTTCGAATCCACGTTAGTACCACAGGAGCTTCCGAATGGTGAGGTGACTAGAAGAACCAAATATCAATTGCATCAACCTAACAGTTTTTGCTTATTGGTGAAATCCACTTTGCCTGAAGAACAGTTACAACACTATGGGTTAACATCCACTCCAACGCTCTACCGTGGGGAAAAAGCCGCTAAGTATTTTGTAGACCAGTTGTATGATATTGCTGAAAAGGTGCAACGCTTATTCGGTAATGTTTTACCCATGGAACCTTTGAACCAAAATCAACAAGAAGAATACAATTCAGCATCAAGATGTTATTTATGCAAAAAGAGTTTCAGTGAAGAAAATCCAAAAGTAAGAGATCACGATCACCTGACAGGGTTATACAGAGGAGCTGCTTGTAATTCATGCAATATAAATTACAAACTACCAAACTTTATCCCTGTCGTGTTACACAATCTTAGCGGCTATGACTCCCACTTCATTATCCCAGAGTTAGGACGGGATGATGGAAAAATTGAAGTATTAGCTGAAACATTGGAGAAGTACATCAATTTCTCAAAAACAGTAGGTAAAATTAAACTTCGCTTCGTAGACTCTTATAGATTTATGTCATCTAGTTTGAGCAAATTGTCTGAAAACCTAAGAAGAGAAGACTTAAAAGAAACCAGCAAAATTGTACCTGAAGATAAATTGGACTTAGTAATGCGTAAAGGAGTGTTCCCCTATGATTACATAACTTCTGCAGAAAAATTTGAAGAAACCAGTCTGCCACCGATTGAAGCCTTCAATAGCAAGTTAAATGAAAGTGCAATCACTGTTGAAGACTACAATCATGCTTGTAATGTTTGGAACCAACTAAACATTCAAACCTTAGGGGAATATTCTGACTTTTACATAAAATTGGACGTAACTCTGCTGTGCGATGTGATGGAAGAATTTCGAAACACCTGCTTCTCCGCCTATGGACTGGACCCTCTGCACTCGTACACATCTCCAGGATTAGCATGGCAAGCTATGCTAAAGTCAACCAACTGTCGATTGGAACTTCTAACAGATATTGATATGGTGCTCATGATAGAATCTGGTGTACGAGGCGGTTTGACACAAGCTGTAACACGTCATGTCAAAGCTAACAACAAGTACATCCCAGGATTCGACGAGGGACAACCATCACTCTACCTTGGCTACTTTGACGCAAACAACCTTTATGGTTGGGCAATGTCAAATCCGCTTCCTTACGCTGACTTCAAATGGATCGACCCGGCCACCATCGGCGACATCTCACAGATCCCAAAAAATGGTCAAAAAGGTTATATTTTGGACTGTGATTTTGAATATCCAGAGCACCTTCATGATCATCACTACGACTTGCCTCTCTTAGCCAAGACTGAAGTTTCACCAACAGGAAGATGGCCAAAATTGATGATGACCTTGGAGAATAAAGATCGGTATGTGGCTCACTACTGGGTAGTTCAACAAGCTCTTGAATTGGGTCTACGTTTAGTAAGAATTCATAGAGCAATTGAATTCACCCAGTCTTGTTGGTTGAAACCATATATTGATTCCAACACTACAAGAAGAGCAGCAGCAACATCAGCATTTGAAAAGGACTTTTATAAATTGATGAACAACGCCATCTTTGGGAAGACCTTAGAAAACAAAAGAAAACACAAGATTGTAAAATTAGTAAGTGATCCTAGGAAATTGGAAAAATTAGTGCAAAAACCAAATTTTGGAACATCCATGATTATAAACGAAGATCTAGTCGCCGTTAGTATGAAGAAAACAACAATAGTGATGGATCGTCCGTTATACATTGGAATGTCGATTTTGGATATAAGTAAAACTCTGATGTATGATTTCCATTACAACAAAATGGTTAAACACTACGGAAGAGACAACATTGGAGTTGCATACATGGATACCGACGCGTTCATCTACTGGTTAAAGACTTTGGACATGTATGAAGATCTAAGGAGTTTCCCATACAAAGACGACTTTGACTTCTCTGACTATCCAAAGAACCATCCAAATTATAATGAAAAGAATAAAAAAGTAATTGGAAAATTTAAAGATGAAGCAAATGGAATGCCTTTGGAGGAAATAGTTGCGCTGATGTCCAAATTATATTCCTTCAAGATGTATATGGAAAATGACATACCGACAGTGAAGAAAGCTAAAGGAGTCAAAACATCATACTTAAAGAAACATGTGACATTTGACCATTACAAGACCTGCTTGTTTGAAGATTCTACAATGTCTGCAACGTTCAACACTATCAGAAGCTTTAAACATGAGGTCTACAGTGTCACTGAAGTTAAAAGAGCACTATCAGCTCAAGATGATAAAAGACATATTATGCCGGATAAAATCCATACTCTTCCTTTCGGCCACTACTCTCTAAACCCTATCAACTAGTAACCTATTCTTCGTCCTTCTACAACTTCGACCTTATTCCTTTCTCCTTCCGTAAAAAAATGGGGAACACGGCAAGTCAAACGCCGTGTTCCCCATTTTTTTACACAAGTTTGGATGACCTTGACCTATATAAATGATGTGAATATTCAAGACAACATTCATTGTGATTATACATATGATACATGAAACATTCAAACCTGCAATATGAAGAACTTGAAGCAAGAAATTGTCAACGAACTTCATAAACCTGCAAGAAGAAAGTTTCCACGAAGAAATACAGTGATAAAAGGAATAAATGATTTATATCAAGCGGATTTAATCGAAATGATTCCTTATAGTAAACAAAATAGAGGATTTAAATACATATTGACTATTATTAATTGTTTTTCAAAAATGGCAGATGCTTTACCACTAAAAGATAAAAGCGGCAAAAGTGTTACAAAAGCAATGGAAACAGCTATACAAAGAGACAAACATACTATAAAACATTTACAAACTGATGATGGAAAAGAATATTTTAATAAGGAATTTGCAAATTTAATGAAAAAACACAACATTAACCATTACTCAACCAATTCAGAGGTAAAAGCATCAATAATTGAAAGATTTAACAGAACTTTAAAAGGTGCGATGTATAAGATGTTTTCCAACAGAGGATCACACGTATGGATTGATGTGTTACCAAAACTTATAAGCGATTACAATAACAAGTTTCATAGAACTATCGGTATGAAACCAAGCCAGGTGACTAATAAAAATGAAAAACTTGTATTAAAACGTATAAAAATGAATACTAAACCAAAAGTTGAAAAACTAAAGCCTAAAAGGTTTAATGTTGGCGATAAAGTGCGAATAAGCAAATACAAAGGTGTATTCAGTAAAAGATATCTTCCGAACTGGACAAATGAGGTATTTACCGTATTTAAGGTGCAACCTACAGTACCAGAAACTTACATTTTAAAAGATAATAAAGGACAATTGCTTGAAGGAGGGTTTTATGGACATGAAATGTTAAAATCAACAGTAGGTGATGTATATTTAGTTGAAAAGGTGTTGCAACGAAAAAAGGATAAGGTTAAAGTACGATGGTTAGGATTTAATAAAACGGAAGATTCTTGGATACCTAAAAAGGATCTAATATAATGATAGAGCATCATTTTGGGTTGAACCATTACAAAGGATGGAGATAATACCGCAAAAAGACAATTTTACTATTAATAATATAGATGAACTCACAGTGGATGGTTCTCAATTCAATACTGGGAAACACGGTGTTTTGTTACCAAACACGGTGCGTTGTCTGGTTACCGGTCCTTCCAATTGTGGAAAAACAAATGTAGTATTCAATTTGATTACAAACCCTAAAGGATTACGTTTTAATAATTTATATGTATTTTCAAAGTCACTACAACAACCAAAATATCAGTTATTGGAACAAATACTCAATAATGTGCCTGAAGTTAAATATTTTAAATTCAACGCGAGCGAGAGTGTCATGCAACCGCAAGAGGCTAAACCATTCTCAGTATTCATATTTGACGACGTATCTTGTGAAAATCAAAATACAATAAGAAATTACTTCGCCATGGGTCGACATAACAACATAGATAGCATTTATATTGGTCAAACTTACAGCAAAATACCGAAACAGCTCATTAGAGACAATGCAAACATGTTAATTGTATTTAAACAGGATGAAACCAACCTAAAACACATATATTATGACCATGTAAGTGCGGATATGCCATTTGAACGATTTAAAGAGTTGTGTGGAAAGGCTTGGGCTGAAAAATATGGGTTTTTAACAATTATGAAGGAACAACCGCTAAACAATGGTCGATACAGGATAGGATTTGATAAATTTATACTAATACACTGATCATGATGTAAAACATTCATTGTTGTACAACACGTCTTGCTACAAACATGGTTAACCAAGAAAAGTTAATAAAGGAAATAAAATCACTTAGTGATTCTATTCGAGATAAAAACAGAGCATTAAAATTAGGTATTAGCGAAGAGAAATTTCTTGAATCTACTTTTAAACCTATTACTGAACCCTTGAAACAATTAAACAAAAAATTTGCTAAACCCGTTTTGGAAGGAGATGCAATTGCACCTATTACAAAGTTTGAAAGAGAAAATGTAAAATCAGAAGATTTTAGTGATGAAGACCTGGAATCCTCTACATATAGTGGTTTTACCGGCGGAGAACCTGAAAGAGAGCTAGAATCACCAGACTATAGTGGTATAAGAGAATTATATGAAGTAAAAGCTAAAAGAGGACATGAAGATGTATCAACTGCTAGTGAAGAGGAAAAAGAAGAAGAAGCAAGGGAAGGTCCGTCAAACATAAGCTTGTTGGGTGAAAACATTCATAACAAAGGACCTTTAGGAAGGAAATACATGATAAAAATGTTAGCTGGAATAAATCCTAATAAAAACTACCATAGTTATGGAGTAAGATTAACAGAAGAAGGTTTAATGGTTGGTAATAGCCCGGTAAACATTGATGAAGATGATAATATTATTGTTGGTAATCAAAGATATAAGGGCACAAGAGGATTATTTGAATTATTATTTGAAAAAAAGCCTTTAGAATTGTTAGTTAAAGAAGAAGACATGGAAGCATATAAACAGATTTTGGAACACACCAATGCATACAGGAGAAAATATTTAGCTGACCAACCAGTTTTTAGATCTAGGTCTTTAAAATATAGAGTATTTGTATCCAAGTTAATACCAACAACGAGAAGACAACCAATGCTGATAATGCCAAGAAAACCTGTAAAACGAAGGTTTGTGTCATCCACTTTGGATATAAGTGCTCCAGAACCAAGAAAAAGAAACAAATCTGTTACAGGTACAGGTTTAATGAAGAAACTATATAACACAAATGTGATTTATTACAATAATATAAATAAATTGGTGGATAGAATGAAACTAATACATGAAGCTAAAGAAGCGGGTCATACTGGATTGGAAAACGAATGGGTGGCTTTAGTGGATGAACTCCGAAACCGTGGGGTAATCTCATAAAAATGCGTTACTCCCTAGATTACTATTCAGTTTCATCATGAGTGTCGACAAGTTCGGACGTTACTCCTCGGATGGGTTATATTACGCAAATAATTTAAAAAGAGGTGCTGGTTTACCACAAACACCTGATGGAGATTATGATATAACTAATAAAAGGTTAAAAAACATAAAAGATCCCACAGATGAAAACGATGCAATAAATTTAAAAGTATTAAAAGAAAATATATCACCAACATTAAGACTACAGAAAAACACATATGACGCAGGTAATCATAGAATTGTCAATGTTGGTAAGCCAAATCAAAACGCTGATGCAATAAACAAAGGTTATTTATCATCAGAATTAAAAAATACGTTAAAATTCAATGGAAAAACGTATACTGCTGAAAATAAACGTATATCCAACGTAGATGATCCTAAAGATGCAAAAGACAGCGTAAATAGACGCTATTTACATTCATTAATACCTGAAAAGACAAAAGATGGTTTTTCTTTTTATAAATTTGTTATTAACGATATAGGTTATCCGAAAAATGAAAATGATGCTGTAAATTTAAAATATATAAAAGATCATTGTATTACACGTGATGTAGGAGTTATTGATTGTCTAGGTAATTGTTTAGCGAATGTTAAAGATGGTTCGGCACCATCAGATGGTGCAACAGTGGGTCAAATGATGGAAACCTTAAAACAAGAAACAACCTCTTTTGTAAAACAAGATCAAGTAGTATCAAAGCAAGGGGATGAATTTGTTCAAGGTAATGAAAAATTTAATTTATTAACATACAAAAATAATGCTTGGGATTGCATGGGTAAAGGGTTATCAAATATGAGATTGGGTTATACTGCTCAAGATGCAGCTGCTTTATCACAAACCGTACATCTAGATCCAGATCATTCTTTTAGATTTTTTACATGTAAAAATAAAGTAATAAAAAACTTGCATAATGGAAGAGATCCAAATGATGCTGCAACTGTAGGACAAACATTACAATATGACAGTGCAAATAAAGAGTTTATTTATAATAAGCAAAGATTTAAATTAATGGATGTAAATGATTATCAAAATATATTAATTGCAGATCCAAATTCATTTAGCGGATTTAAAAAATTGTCTGGTGAACAATTTATTCATAAAAATCATGTGTTTCGAAATGAATCAGACGGAGCATTAGTTAGTGGAAATTTTAAATATTTTAAATGTCCCGGGAGCGATGAAAATGTAACTGATAAAGACTAAGAATTTGTATAAAAACTGATACGGGTTAGAAATCGAGACTAATATTATAAAAATGGGTTACACTCTAGAATGTTATTCAGTTGCACCATGAGTGTTGACAAGTTCGGACGATATTCCTCGGATGGATTATATTACTTTAATACTTTAAAAAGAGGTGCTGGCTTACCACAAACACCTGATGGAGATTATGATATTAGTAATAAACGGTTAAAAAACATTAATGATCCCACAGATGAAAATGATGCAATAAATTTAAAAGTATTAAAAAAAGAGATATTACCAACACTGAAACTAGACAAAAACACATATAACGCGGGTAATCATAGAATTTCCAACGTCGGTAAGCCAAATCAAAACGCTGATGCAATAAACAGAGGTTATTTATCATCGGAATTGAAAAATACGTTAAAATTAGATGGAAAAACGTATAATGCTGAAAATCGACGTATATCTAACGTAGCAGACCCTGTAGATGAAAAAGACAGCATAAATAGACGCTATTTACATTCTATAATACCTGAAAAGACAAAAGATGGGTTTTCTTTTTATAAATTTGTTATTAACGATATAGGTTATCCAAAGAATGAAAATGATGCTGTAAATTTAAAATACATCAAAGATCATTGTATTACATATGATGTAGGAATTATTGATTGCTTTGGTAATTGTTTAGCGAATGTAAAAGATGGTTCTGCACCATCAGATGGTGCAACGGTGGGGCAAATAAAGGAAACTATAAAACAAGAAACATCTGGTTTTGTGAAACAAGACCAAGTAGTAACACGACAAGGAGATGTATTTGTACAGGGAAATAAAAAGTTTACTTTACTTGAAGAAAACAATAGTGTTTGGGATGGTAAAGGAAAGTCATTGACAAATTTAGGTATTGGTGAAAAGCCTGGTGATGCTGTTACTTATGAACAGATAATACAATTAGAGCCAACTGGAAAACAATGGTGGAATTGTGATAACAAACGATTAACAAATGTTGCAGACCCTGATTATGCTGATAACGCTGTAACTGTTAATTTTCTTGTTAAAGTAATAGGTAATTTATTATTTGATATGCATAATTATATTGCAGCCGGACAACATAAACCTATTGATGAAAAAATGAGAAGTGCATGGATTAAACAAGAAATTCTTTATAAATACTTTTTTAATCATAATACACAAAAGTTTAGATCAACAGATTGGGGTACTTTTGATATTTAATTAAATAACACCATAAATTACATCATTTATGTGCAACCTGTCATAGAGGTAACACATAGGTTACGCTTTTCGAATATAAAAGACAATCATGGCGTTTCATTACACCAGTCCATATCGAGACACTATACGGAAAGGAGGCGGTATCACGTCCACAGCGGTTTCTCTGTTAAGTAAAGCTTTAAATCGTATTCCAGTAGGATCTGTCGTAAATAGAGCAATAGACGCTTTACCATACGAATTTCACATACCGGGAGGTTATCAGTATTGCGGACCAGGAACTAAATTGAAAAAACGACTGGAAAGAGGCGATCCAGGCATAAATAAGTTAGATCAGGCTTGTAAAGAACACGATATCGCATATTCCACGTTTACCGATTCAAAGAATAGGTCAATAGCTGATAAAAAGCTAGCGAATATAGCTTGGCAACGAGTAAAGTCTAGTGACGCTAGTATTGCAGAAAAAGCAGCAGCTTTAGCGGTAACAGCAGGTATGAAGGCTAAAACAGCGGTAGGAGGTGGAAAAAGGAGGGGTAGGAATAAAAAAGGATCAACCATGAAGAAACATGGTGGTAATATTAGACTAAAAAGACGTTCTCCGAGGAAAAATAACAAAAAACCGATAATATGGTCAATGGTAAAAAACGGGGCTGGTCTATACCTAAGACCGTATCATGCATATTAAATAAAAGAAATCAATTGGTTATACCACATAAAGCGTTGACTAATGTTGAATTATTTAAATATATTTCCTGTTTAAAAATACCATTTTTCCGCGGAGTATTTATGAAAGACAATTTACCAAAGAAAATATGGAAAAATGAGACTGGAATCGTAAATTTGGATAATACTGAAGGGTCCGGAACCCATTGGGTGTGTTATAAGAAACTAAATAGTAATGTATATTATTTTGATAGTTTTGGAAATTTGCCACCACCTAAAGAACTTGAACATTACTTTAAATCTGCTAAAAACATATATTACAACTATAAAAGAGAACAACCTGATAATACTTCAATATGCGGCCATTTATGTTTGGAATTCCTAGCTAAAAGTATCAGTCACTATTGAGATGTCTTCCTATACGGTATCATTAACAGGAAAATCGTCCACTTTACGAAGTATCCTTTTTCCAGCGTTACGCTTGCAAAAAGGAAGATTTTGGGAGGCAGCACTGTTGGATTTTACAACTTACAACTCTATTCCCAATGTTACGGAAGGTAAAAATAACTTATTGCATTATTATAAAGGAAAAGATGCCAGTGGGAAGTTTACAGACTTGGAAGTTTGCACTCTACCCACAGGTTCTTATGAAATTGATCATATTAATGAATTTTTGCAAAATAAAATGGGAAAAGACAATATAACGCTTAAAGGTAATAACAATACAATGAAAGCTGAGCTTACTTCAAAATATTATATAGATTTCAGTAAGTCAGACTCAATTGGTGATTTATTAGGATTTCCCAAAGATGGAGCAATTTTAGAACCAAATAAAACACATTCTGGTAAACAAACTGTAACAATATTAAAAGTCAATAGTATAGACATAACTTGTAACATTATACAAGGAGCTTACAGGGATGGAGCAAATACTCATATAATACATACTTTTTACCCCAGTGTGCCACCTGGATTTAAAATTGTTGAAAAGCCACAAAACCTGGTATATCTACCGTTGAACACCACTTTCATTTCAGACATCGTGTTGAACGTATTGGATCAAGACGGTAACTTGATAGATTTCCGAGAAGAGCCTATTACGGTTAAATTACATTTAAAATCGACACTTTAATACAAAATCATGGGTTTAATATTTAAAAGCGAACAACCTACGGGAAACCGCATTAGTAGCTCTTCAGCTGTGGAGGAGTTAACACGCGAGAACATTCGTTTCTTAGAGAGAATTGGATTACAATTAACCGATTATGGATATACTGGATATAGCGCAGGGTCCAACATTCGACGAAACCCTATGGGAAAAAGAATATCACACCCACAACCCTTACACTTCATCAAAATTAAACAATAACGATGAAATTCGTATTCCCATACAAAATCAAGACATTTACACACTACCATGTGAAAGTTACTTGTATATTGAAGGAAAAGTTACTAAAAAGGACGGTACTACTACTGGTACAACAGTTCCATTTATAAATAATCCCATGGCTTTCCTGTTTGATGAAATTAGATATGAAATATCAGGTGTAACAGTTGATTCTACTAAAAAAGTAGGTATTGCAACAACTTTAAAGGGATTAACATCTATATCACCTAATGAAACCAATTTAATACAACCTGCAGGATGGGTTTTACCTGCAAAAGACACAATCACTCCAGATACAAATGGAAATTTTGATTTTCATATTCCGTTACGTTTGTTGCTTGGTTTTGCTGAAGATTATAGGAAAATAATATTAAACGTTAAACAAGAATTAGTTTTGTTGAGATCTTCAAACGATAAAGATATTATTAAAGCTCCAGACGGTACAACAGATGCAACTTTAGAATGGAAATTAACATTAGACAAAATTGTATGGAGAGTTCCACATGTAAAATTAGCTGACGAGCATAGAATGCTACTATTAAGAAAGTTAAAGGCTGATCGTGATATTGTAATTCCTTTTAGAAGTTGGGAATTTCATGAAC
This sequence comes from Neoaliturus tenellus, assembly GCA_030545055.2. Classification (NCBI taxonomy): domain Eukaryota; kingdom Metazoa; phylum Arthropoda; class Insecta; order Hemiptera; family Cicadellidae; genus Neoaliturus; species Neoaliturus tenellus. The sequence continues at coordinate 13,631,963 of CM061532.1, read as the reverse complement.
ATCCCAGCTTGCCAACTACGGATCGACACACTTGGACAGTTAAAACATCTAATTATGTGGAACGAGCCAGGTATATTATATTTGGTTTACAAACAGGCAGAAGAGACACCATCACCAAACATGCAGGCCAATTTGATCATTGCAACTTGAAAAATATTAAAGTTTATTTAAATTCACAATTTTTTCCATACGATAATTTAAATGTGTCATTCGCTAATAAAAAGTACAGCATATTGTACGATATGTATGCAAGATTCCAAAGTTCATATTATGGTAAAACGAATGCACCTTTACTATCACCAGAAAAATACTTAGATGGTTACCCTATAGTTGTAATCGATTGTTCTAAACAAAATGAATCGGTAAAATCATCAAGTGTAGATATAAAAATAGAAATGGAATTCAACGCGCCTATATCGGCTAATACAACTGCATACTGTTTAATTCTACATGATAAAATCGTAACATACACACCTTTAACTGGAATTGTTAAAAATGTATTGTAAAAGACCGGTTTTCCTACATTCCAATGCATTCCGCGAGTATAAAAGCAGAGCGTTCAGCTCGCTCCTCATCAGTTTGTTGCCTGTTGTTGTATGGGTAGCATCTTATTCAATATGGCTTCTCCTAGTGGTACACAAGAAAATGTAGTAGATATTGAGAAGGAGATATCCGACTTTTTAGATCTTCAAGGTCAACCGGAGGGAGATGAACACAACGCTTGCGGACAACTCCACGCCAGTAATAATATTGAGGAAAAAGGTAAAAGAAGAAAGAACGCACACAAGAGGAAAAGGGATATTGAAGATAATATTTCTCCTAACATATTAAGTGAGGTATTCTTGCGAATATTTTACCCAATCTCTTCCAGTTTGGACAAAAGTGTTTTAATCGGTGTTATGAAATCTACAGATTATTCCCCTACTGTAATTTTAACTCATGGACCCAAAATGATTTTGTTTACGGACACTGCTTGGGAATCGTTTATGAAACACTTGCATCTGCTAGAATGCTATTTAAGTAGTAACATGTTTGGAAGAAAGACAAGAGTAGGCCTTTTGGATTCAAATGTGGAAATCGATATTGTTAAACATCGTGGTGATCATCAGTTGCGGTTTAGAGACACAACAAGACATGATAACAAGATTCAACTTAATCGAGAAGAGTTTTTTATTCTAACTTGTGCAACTGAACCAATAACGAGGTACTTGAGACAACTGGTGTTTTCAAGTTCAATTATTAAAGATTATCTGGAAGACACTTTGGACAAACAACCGGACGCACCTATATTGTACGGACCTGTAGATACTTCTATATTCAATAGGGTTCCTCATGAAGTACAAATGTGGAGACAATTGGAAAAGTACGCTCAACTACATAAGAAATCAGTAAAACGTGAAAAAGAGGAAGAAGAAGGAGGAAGAAGAAGGAGGAGAAGAATCAAGTGTTAGTGATGAAAATGAAAACAAGGAAAATGTAAAGATGGAAACCTAAATGACAATTAACTACACAGCAATGGTTAATTTTTAAAACAATATCAAACACTTTGTGGGGTTAGGCCTACCGGGGACGGTGCCCACGTTAAATATACACCAACGCGCCAACAACTGTACGGCCGGGTATAAAAGTCGTACCTACCGTGGTGTGGAAATCAGTTGACCTTTGGACTTCGTCATGAGCAGACGAGTGATCTTCGCAATGGACAAGGAAGAAGAACAAGTAAAGTCCAAACCTGGTATAATTGAGTTCCAAGCGTTTCGGGGTAATGATGATAGATTTATCATAAAAGAACTTGTGTTTTTCGACATCAATACAAGTGTTCCTTATTCGTTTTTATTTAAACCACCATGTTCTTAAGTAGTGGAAAAAGGGGGCTGCTGGCTCACTTCAAGGTCACCTGAGCGATGACGTCATCGAGGTCAATGACCTCGATGACGTCATCGCTCAGGTGACCTTGAAGTGAGCCAGCAGCCCCCTTTTTCCACTACTTTCTTATTCATCTTTAACCAGTAAAGCCGCTACTACCAACAGATGGATTTCAAAACACTTCCATCATATCGATTGGTATGATGGTTTTACAAGTTACACGGACTTGTATCACATTATGCATCACTTTTCAGACAAGTTTACCAATATTTACACAAAGGGGCTGGAAAAGAAAAGATGGATCGAAGGATTTACTCATGTTCCGGTTAATGATGTGGATTTGGATAAAAACTACAAGTATACGATGGAAAATGTTTGTATTTGTACTAAAAGTCCAGAACATGAAAAAGATAGACATTGCGCTTTAAAAAACGCCTATAAACTCGCATCTTACCTTCAAAGTGGGGAAATGGGGAGTGGTGGGGGTAACGGGGGTTATATAAGTGAGGAGCAGACCGGGACCTGGCATGAGTATTACTCGAGATTCCGAGACGACAACATCTCCCAGCAAGAAGACGAAGAAGACGATCTATAACTTGACCATGGCATCTCACCAGTTCCTGCAAACTTTGGTTGAGCAGTTCAATGCTCACTCCAAATCTACCATACTACCCGTCAAGAAGTGTTCCGAACTTAAAGACGAGAAGCACTACATTATCCACGCCATGAAGAAGATGGAGACTACAGTTGGAGAGGCCATCTGCTGCAGTCTTAGCGAGGCACCATTCACTCCGGGGGATGAGCCCAAGTTCCAAGTCTACCTGCCGAAACGGTTCGTCCATCTCCTCCAGAACGAGGATCTGCGCTCCATCCAACCCGGCTGTCTCTACCTGGTTTCCCACGGTTGCACGGGTAGCAATTCCACCGAGTTGACCATCCACATCGCCGACAAGCTGCAGTGTTAGATTTAAGTTTTACTGTTGTACATATGTTATTGTAATGTTTTATAAATAAATAAACTATAAAAGACAAAAAGAATACAAAAAGACGAAAAATGCAACATATCAATATGTGAAGTTTGTCACATATTGATATGTTGCATTTTTTTTTTAAACTTCGCGGGTGACCTTGACCTTTGACCTTTGCATTTCACAGTTACCCCCACCACCACGCTACAAGTCAAACCTGCTTGAATGCAAAACACCCCCACCACTTTTTCATATACCTCCAAGTGCTGTGCCTCGTCTTCATTTCAACTCCAGCAGCCAACCGAACAACATCAGTATGTCTCTGAACGTAAGCTGTGCCAGCTATGAGGAGGTGACGATCAAAACGCAACAGGAGCTGAACGACTTGTACAAGGAGTTGCAGCTGATGGTGGCAAGAGGCTACCGTATAAACGTGCAAGTCTACGCTTGCAATATACGGAATCTTCGGCAGCCGAAGGAAGAGCCTGGACATTCCTCTTCAACGACAGCTTCCTCACCGGCGTCGATGAAGACCGAACCAGACAACTTGGATTACTTCAGCTGACTAGCGGTTGTCTTCCTTGTCCTTACAATTGTAGAATATGTTTATTTCTTTATTATATTAAAGAAGTAAAAAGAGCAAAGCCACCTATCTTGTTACTGACATATATGCTCAGTAACAAGATAGGGTTTTTTTTTAAACACAATTTGAATGACCTTGAAACTTCCCCTCCACTGATTCGCTACCCCCACCACTTCACTGTTGATATACATGAGACAACATAATTAGATACCTCATTCCTTCTTCAACAGCCAAACCTACAACATCAACAATGGCTAACCTACCAACAGATGAAAGATGTCCTCACGCATGCTGTGACTTCGTACACGAGTTAGAGAAGAGGATGCAAGAGAGGGCGATAAGAAGAAAGCAGATCCACTCAGAAAATATCATGATAGTAAACGGCTATCTTTTGTTGTTCGGCCTTATCATGGTTGTACTGTTCATACTGTACGGCATAGTTACATGCGTCGGCAAGGTTGCAGAAGAAAACGCTCGCCACCATCAGTTGGAAGATTTCAATGTTACTTTCTAGGTTTTCCTTTTTTAAAACTCCATTTGGATGACCTTGAACTTTCCCCTCCACTCCTTTTTTTTAAAACCCAATTTAAATGACCTTGAAATTTCCCCTCTACTTTTCAATAATGTTACAACTGACTGCAGCTCACCTCATTCCTTGCTTGGCTGCCATGGCGGAAGGAACTCTTTCTCAAGTTGACTCCACTACGGACGAAGCATTTCCCTTGCGGTGGACTGTTCATTTACAGGATGCGACAGAAGTGGAAGTCTTGTATCAAAAATTACTCAATGTATTCAACGGGAACCCTGGACCTCTTGAATGTAGAATGGATTTGAATTTTGATGCAACCAGGGTCGGCACAGAACCTTCAACTTCAAGCCAGCCTCAGCAACGAGATTTTACACATTTATACACTCCAATATCACCGGAAGGTGTAACTGTCTGCGAGGCTGACTCAACTACACGTTATGTTCAGCCGAAGCCTTGGGTGTTGATTATTAACAATGTGTACAAAGTGGAATTGGTATGTAATAGATTAAAGGAGTTGATGGTACAAGATCCAGGCCTGCGCTTTCAACTAGATATACATTTCATCTGGAGAGCACCTGCGCGGGGCTCTTCGTCTGACAGCTCTCCAAGTACGACGGACGAGGAGGACGACTAGTCATCTTTTTTAAAACTCCGTTTGAATGACCTTGACCTTTCCCCCTCCACTGAGTTTATTTAAGGTGCACTCTCACTGACTCTAGCATCATTTCATCGCGCACCTTCACCGCAGCAACATGGAGAGTCAACTCAACTACTGTTGCGAACAGAAATGTTTTTCATGGCCAAATGACATTGATGTGGTGGATGGCCTGGCTTGTAGAACATGTGAAGCTTTTGGTCAGTGCATGTGTAAGTGCAAGTCTTGGAAGAAGCCGAAACCGAAGTTGAAGACATTCCATGTGTACCAAATGAGAGGGCATAAGTACACTTGTTGCCCTGAACGTTGCATTGAATTCAAACTAAAACAGCTAACTGGCTGCAAATTGTGCAATAATCATTTTGCAGGTTTTTGCAAACATTATTTAGGAGCGTGTCAATACAGATCAACTTGGCATACCGAAGCACTCACTATCAATGAAATCGCTATAGACTCACAAGAGTAGTCTTTCTACTCTTTGACTTTTTTAAAACTCCGTTTGAATGACCTTGAAATTTCCCCCACCACTTCCCCATATATCTAGAGTACGCAGGGCCCGGAGGTCAGTCGCTCGGCGGCTGTCGTAGGATGCACATCCGTGTTGTGCAGTCTGCTGTGCAGTTTTGATTTTAACCAGTTCAAGGTCACCACACTTGAACTCTGGCGAAAATGTCAAGCTGTTAAACACAATCCTAAGCCCCAGGTTCACAGTCAACCTCAAGGTCATCCCACTTTAACATGTAAATTTAAGGTAGCACCAAAACGGTGCTACCTGGCTTGACATTTTCAAGTTTCCCGAGGTCATCGCAGTTTCCCCCACCACTTCCCTTATACCTAGAGTGCGCAGGACCGGACAGTCAGTCGCTCGGTGTCTGTCGTAGGGTGCGCATCGCGGTTACAGTAATGATGAAACGCGGGAGTTGTATCGGTTTAAGGTCACTCGAGCGGTGTCACATGACGGTTTAGGCAAAGTCACGTTGCAAACTTTGAGTTTCCTTGGCACTTTTGCTGTTTCTCGTCTAATTTCGCTCCAAGTCGTCAAGGTCATTGAAACCTGACTAAAACTCGGAGCGTAGTGCGAGAAACAGCAAAAGTGCCTAAAAATTTTAGGTTTCAGCGTGACCTTGACCTTTGTGACATCGATGACGTCATAATGGTGACGTAAGGGGTGATGACGTCATCGCCACGTCATTTCTGCAACGTCATGGGTGTGACGTCACAGAATGACGTAATTGGTGATGACGTCATCGATTGCGTCATCGATGACGTCATCGGTGGGGTCATTGACCTCGATGACGTCATCGCTCAGGTGACCTTGAACTGAGCCAGCTCCCGCGTTTCTCCACTACTAATACGTGATGCCCTTTTTTTAACACTACTCCTCCCTTATTTCTGGACCAATTTTAAAGTTTGAGGTGTCAAAAGAATGGTCTCAGTTCGTTGTTTTGCAATAAGGTTTTAGATTTTCGATATTTTAATTCTGAAGCTCACTGGGAGCGCTCAAAGTTCAATTTTTGTCCATAAGATTAACATGGGGAACAATTTATATTGAATTGCTAAATGGAACAGCTGTTGATAGTTAGACAAACAAACACATAAAAGCTGAATAGAAGCAAATTGAACTGGAACACAATTTCATACTTTAATACGAGGAGTGTCTAATCTGAGGTTTTAACCTTTTCTCAAAATGTAGCGGGTAGACTTTGTTTGAACGTTTTATTTACGTGTAGGCCTATAAGGGCACAAAAATAAGATTAGTAACTTAACCCTAGAAAATTTAATTTTTCTGTACGAAGCAATTTTGGAAATTGAAATTTTTTATCTGGGTGGGTTGTCCGTTTAGTTTTGAAACAATAACGGAAGGTGACAAATATTAAAATAGAACTACATTTGTGTGCATAGGTTTCCAAACTGCTTTGAACTATATAATTTACAGGAAAATTAAGGAAAAGGGATGGTTGGTTGCAAGAAATCTAGATATTCTAGATATTGTGGTTGGTTGTAGGCGTAATAATCTGTTTGTTTACTACAAAAAAATTTAATGCAGAATGCTACACATATCACCTGTTTAAAAGAGACATTTTAAAGTTTTTTACCTCCACTATATAAAAAAATCTTATTACAAAAATGGTTTGTATAAACTCAAAATTTCGACTTTTAAACTCAAAATTTTGACTTTTAAACTCAAAATTTCGACTTTTAAACTCAAACTTTTGACTTTTTCAACTCAAAATTTTGACTTTTAAACTCCAAATTTTGACTTTTAAACTCATTTTGACTTTTAAACTCAAAATTTTGACTTTTAAACTCCAAATTTTGACTTTTAAACTCATTTTGACTTTTAAACTCAAAATTTTGACTTTTAAACTCAAAATTTTGACTTTTAAACTCAAAATTTTGACTTTTAAATTCAAAATTTTGGATTTAATCTCAAAATTTTTACTTTTAATCTCAAAATTTTGACTTTTAAACTCAAAACTTTGACTTTTAAACCCAAAATTTTGACTTTTAAACTCAAAATTTTGACTTTTAAACTCAAAGTTTTGACTTTTAAACTCAAAATTTTGACTTTTAAACTCATTTTGACTTTTAAACTCAAAATTTTGACTTTTAAACTCAAAATTTTGTTTTTTAAACTGAAAATTTTGACTTTTAAACTCAAAATTTTGACTTTTAAACACAAAATTTTGACTTTTAAACTCATTTTGACTTTTAAACTCAAAATTTTGACTTTTAAACTCAAAATTTTGACTTTTAAACTCAAAATTTTGACTTTTAAACTCAAAATTTTGACTTTTAAATTCAAAATTTTGACTTTTAATCTTAAAATTTTGACTTTTAAACTCATCATTTTGACTTTTAACTGAAAATTTTGACTTTTTAACTCAAAATTTTGACTTTTAAACTCAAAATTTCGACTTTTAAACTAAAATTTTGATTTTTAAACTCAAAATTTTGACTTTTAAATTCAAAACTTTGACTTTTAAACTCAAAATTTTGACTTTTAAACTCAAAATTTTGACTTTTAAACTCAAAATTTTGACTTTTAAATTCAAAATTTTGACTTTTAATCTTAAAATTTTGACTTTTAAACTCATCATTTTGACTTTTAACTGAAAATTTTGACTTTTTAACTCAACATTTTGACTTTTAAACTCAAAATTTCGACTTTTAAACTAAAATTTTGATTTTTAAACTCAAAATTTTGACTTTTAAACTCAAAATTTTGACTTTTAACTCAAAATTTTGACTTTTAATCTGAAAATTTTGACTTTTAAATTCAAAATTTTAACTTTTAAACTCAAAATTTTGACTTTTAAACTCAAAATTTTGACTTTTAAACTCAAAATTTTAACTTTTAAACTCAAAATTTTGACTTTTAAACTCAAAATTTTGACTTTTAATCTCAAAATTTTGACTTTTAAACTCAAAATTTTGACTTTTAAACTCAAAATTTTGACTTTTAAACTCAAAATTTTGACTTTTAACTCAAAATTATGACTTTTAAACTGAAAATTTTGACTTTTAAATTCAAAATTTTAACTTTTAAACTCAAAATTTTGACTTTTAAACTCAAAATTTTGACTTTTAAACTCAAAATTTTGACTTTCAAACTCAAAATTTTGACTTTTAATCTCAAAATTTTGACTTTTAATCTCAAAATTTTGACTTTTAAACTCAAAATTTTGACTTTTAATTTAAAAATTTTGACTTTTAAACTCAAAATTTTGACTTTTAAACTCAAAATTTTGACTTTTAAACTCAAAATTTTGACCTTTAAACTCAAAATTATTTACTTTTAAACTCAAAATTTTGACTTTTAAACTCAAAATTTTGACTTTTAAACTCAAAATTTTGACTTTTAAATTCAAAATTTTGACTTTTAATCTTAAAATTTTGACTTTTAAACTCATCATTTTGACTTTTAACTGAAAATTTTGACTTTTTAACTCAAAATTTTGACTTTTAAACTCAAAATTTCGACTTTTAAACTAAAATTTTGATTTTTAAACTCAAAATTTTGACTTTTAAATTCAAAACTTTGACTTTTAAACTCAAAATTTTGACTTTTAAACTCAAAATTTTGACTTTTAAACTCAAAATTTTGACTTTTAAATTCAAAATTTTGACTTTTAATCTTAAAATTTTGACTTTTAAACTCATCATTTTGACTTTTAACTGAAAATTTTGACTTTTTAACTCAAAATTTTGACTTTTAAACTCAAAATTTCGACTTTTAAACTAAAATTTTGATTTTTAAACTCAAAATTTTGACTTTTAAACTCAAAATTTTGACTTTTAACTCAAAATTTTGACTTTTAATCTGAAAATTTTGACTTTTAAATTCAAAATTTTAACTTTTAAACTCAAAATTTTGACTTTTAAACTCAAAATTTTGACTTTTAAACTCAAAATTTTAACTTTTAAACTCAAAATTTTGACTTTTAAACTCAAAATTTTGACTTTTAATCTCAAAATTTTGACTTTTAACTCAAAATTTTGACTTTTAAACTGAAAATTTTGACTTTTAAATTCAAAATTTTAACTTTTAAACTCAAAATTTTGACTTTTAAACTCAAAATTTTGACTTTTAAACTCAAAATTTTGACTTTCAAACTCAAAATTTTGACTTTTAATCTCAAAATTTTGACTTTTAATCTCAAAATTTTGACTTTTAAACTCAAAATTTTGACTTTTAATTTAAAAATTTTGACTTTTAAACTCAAAATTTTGACTTTTAAACTCAAAATTTTGACTTTTAAACTCAAAATTTTGACCTTTAAACTCAAAATTATTTACTTTTAAACTCAAAATTTTGACTTTTAAACTCAAAATTTTGACTTTTAAACTTTCATGACTGTTTCTAAGATCTTAGAAAAAACTGGTAAGATCGAGATCGGTCGATAGTTAGACAAAATGGTCGGGTCACCTTTCTTAAAAATAGCTGTTGTTCTAGCTGTTTTCAAAATACTGGGAAACACCCCCTTAGCAAGACACAAATTAATTAGCCAAGTTAGAGGACTAACAATTAAGGCAATTACAGCTTTTAGTATATGGCTAGGGAAACCATTTATATCTTGGCCCCTAGAATCTTTGAAACTCTTAACAAGGCTTATAATGTCACTATCACTCACCTTGTTCCAAGTACTTAAGGTGTGGAGTTGAGAGTGGTCATCCAGGGAAGCCACTGGATTGGTCCGTGCCATCGGAAGACTCGCAATGATGTTGTCGGCCACCCCAGCAAAATATTCATTGAACGCATCCGGAGATGGAGTAGCTGTGGGCCCAGGGGGTGGGGCTCGATGTTTGTTGACGATCTCCCATGCCGCTTTGCAGGTGTTCGGAGCTGCCATGATGGCCGCAATGTTCCTTGCATTCTTAGCCTCCTCCACTTTGTTGCGGTAATCCTTTTTGATACCAATATACAATGCATAATATCGATTTTTAACCACATCATCTGTTGCCTGTTTATAGAGGTCATGTGCCAAGCTTACATATTGTCGCAATCTATTTAGTTCAGGTGTATACCAAGATTTGTCAGTCCTGTTCAACTTAAAACTATTGCTCTTTCTGTCTGATTTAGGAGAGTAGAATTTCATGGGAAAGACTGAATCAAAACAACAATCCTCTAAAGCGGCCTCTCTTTATTAGCGAAACAATGGTGGCAGGTTCGCTCTTGGGTGGCAATAACAGTACAACCTAATACTGATTAAATTAATGTATCTCCGTTGTAGTCCATGTGCCAGGTCCCAAAAAGGTATAATTTTGTGATCGCGATGAAACTTATACATCTGAATTAGACAGCTCTGGGGGCAGTAAAAATGCATATTATTCGAAAAAATATTTTCGGTTTTCAAGATGGCGGCCATTTAAAGATGGCGGATGCATATTTATAATAGATAGGTTATATCTCGGTTATTTATCATCCAATTTCAATAAATCTTTTTTCGTTTTGAAGATAATTAAATTTGCAAGATTTAATCTATTTACATTACTATACAAATGTTGCTTCGTTTCCAAGGTATTTATCAAAATATTTCTGATTGTTGTGTAATCTTTACCTTTAAGTCTTAATTACTCGTAGATCTTACATTTTACTCGAATATTGTTTATTACAAAAAAGATGGATAATTTTATAAGCTTTACAATGATATATAACATAATTTATTTTATGTAACCCATAGCGATACGAGAACCAAAAACTTAGCTCGTGTCAGGATTCGCCGCGACGGAGCGGCGCGATAGCGACTATGAGTGGACCCGGCCGGGCCCGCACGGCTGACTCGCCTGGCGTGCTTTATATTTTTCTTAACTGGATATTTATTTATTTATTTATTATTATTATTATTTTTTTTTTTTGCTTTAATAACATTAATATATTCACAGGTACCAAATTTGCTTATTCGATTAAAAACTTTTAGGTTACATTTTTCAAACCAAATATTGTGGTTTATAACACACCTGTTAATAAGTCATAGAAAGTCATTTTGTCGAGATGTTCTAAAACAGTATTTGTTTTTTAGATTGCCACTGTTCTACTCCTAATAGCTACGTATAATTAATAAACATTTTAAAATTACCTTGATTATATTTACTCTTTAAAATAAAATTACATTATTATTATTTTACCTTATCCTCTAAAACAAGCACTGTTTGTAGGGGCAAAATTAATTCCGTCCAAGGCTTTTTATTTATTTATTTATTTTTTTTTTTTTTTGTATAAATATGGGGGCTTTAGCAATGAGAAATCGATTGTAACTGATTCCATGACTGGAAAAATCCCTTCCATAATCTCATGTTATCCCTATGGAGATTTTTTGTAGCCACTTAATTGAACAGAAAAATGCGCTTAAATTTTTAGATCTGTACTTATGTGTTTAACCTGTGGTTCAACAAATTTATACCAAAGAGCACATACTGGTCTAGTGAGTGGACGAATCGAACGAGCTCGTTTGAAAAAGAAAAAAGTCAAGTGACCGGAGCGAACAAGTTTTGTCTAAGGAAGGAAAGTGACGCTTTTAATTTTACCAATAAAAAGCTCGGTCCCCTTGGTATTATTTATTATAGGCCCTACCCTAAAACAAGCAATGACTGTATACGAACAAACTTATTCCTGCACAAGTATTTTTTAATATTTTTTTTTGTTTTCGGCCACGAGATAGACTATCGGTTGGATCTGGTCCCTTAGCTGGAAAATCAGGGTTTCGTTTTACAGCTCTTTAAAGTTAAAATGTTATACTAATTATAATTTGTATGTTGATTTGTAAATACTAATTTTAACAAAAATCAACTAATAACCAATATAAAAGTTTAACATAGTTCAACTCAACACAATTATTCCAAAGTGCAGCAATCTTTGATCGTTCTAAAAAGAAATAAGATTGCGATTGAGCGTGTGGAAAATAAAAGTGACATTTAATAATTTTACCTAGCACAAGCTCGGTCCCCCTAGTACTTATTATAACAAACGTATACTTTAAATTAATCTTAGTACCCCTAATTATATTAATTCTTTCAAAATGCTCAATAGAGCACATAAGCGTTGTTTAAAAATGGCCTATACATTATTTAAGGACCCTTACATTTATTAGCTTTTTACCCACATAGGCTAAAAGTTTTATGAAAAAATGTAAAATACAATAAAATGTGAAATAAAAGTTATCCATATTAATTTAGGCTATTTTAAATAGATTATCATTCGATTTCAATTTGACGATGCGTTTATTGTGTTCAAGCTAGTTATGTGAAATCAAAATATTCATAAAAATCTAGAAATCCAGGCAAATAATAATTAAGAATAATAATAATGCAACCATCTTCAGGATTATCTAATACCATTCATAATATTTATATATAAAGTACATTTTACGAGAGTCAGCAATAATAATCTTTTAACTAATTGCAGTTGATGTGAAAGCAACTGTTGGCTAACAATAATATTTTTATTAATGTTATAATTTTACATAACTAACCTGATCACTATGTATTAAACACAATATTATTAAATTGAAGTCCAATGATAAATGAAATTAATTTATATGAATAAAAACTAAAAGTCACTGACGATTTTTTTTGTTGTTATTCTATGGAAACTATACATGTTACATAATTAAACGAAATAGCAATAGAGAGGTAATTTAATACCATTAATGATGGGTAGATTTTGTTGACACATCAGGCAACATTTGGAGTTGGTAGACTGATGATAAGCAGTTTATGCAAAATCTGGTATTTGGGGGGTATGTGCGAAAATTGCATCAGTATAAGATGTTTAAAATAAGTTTTAAGCTGTGAATGATGATGGGCATCATAAAATTGGTCATCATTGCTCTATTGGTAATCAATTTATGATCTCCACCATCATTCACAGAGCAAAACTTATCTTAAACATCTTATACTGATGCAATTTTCGCACATACCCCCAATCACCAGATTTTGCATCAACTCCTTATCATCAGTCTACCAACTCCAAATGTTGCCTGATGTTTCAACAAAATCTAACCATCATTAATGGTATTAAATTACCTCTCTATTAATATTTCGTTTTTTTATGTAACATGTATAGTTTCCATAGAATAACAAAAACAAAATCGTCAGTGACTTTTCAGCCACCCTGTATTTAATTTAGGCCTATGTATTCTCAAATAATGTATGTTTTAACAGGAAATTAGATGTTTTATTGAACATTATCAGAGAACTACTATCATTAGTTAAATACGTTTTAAAAATAATAATATAATTTTATTTTATGCAGTAAATTTATAGTTTAATTGTTTGTAATTTTGTCTTAACAAATTATATTTAATTTTACAGAATAGTAAAATAAAGCTGAATAAAGAAGAAAGGTCCATTTCAATCAAAGTTCCTCCTTTATTTACGTACGAAAACCATTTTTACTGTTACACACGCGTTAGTACAGAAAGGTAGAATAGTTTTATTTTAACTTTAACTTAGGCTATACATTAACGAAACAAATGTAGTACCGTATACGTTTATTATAATTTAGAAATATATATTAATTTTTAACTATATTATACACTAACTAATACTCTTTAAAAAATGTATTTTGTTTCTTTTAAAATTTTTTGATAAGTATATTAGGCAATATTTGGCATTAAAAATGTTAAATAAAAATTTTTAGCCGAATAAGCAAATTTGGTACCTGTGAATATATTAATGTTATTAAAACAAAAAAAAATTAGTTAGTTAAGAAAATATAACTCAAGTCCTTTTGGACGCCAGGCGAGTCAGCCGTGCGGGCCCGGCCGGGTCCACTCATAGTCGCTATCGCGCCGCTCCGTCGCGGCGAATCCTGACACGAGCCAAGTTTTTGGTTCTCATATCGCTATGGGTTACATAAAGTAAATTATGTTATATATCATTGTAAAGCTTATAAAATTACCTATCTTTTTTGTAATAAACAATATTTGAGTAAAATGTAAGGTCTACGAGTAGTTAAGACTTAAAAGTAAAGATTACACAACAATCAGAAATATTTTGATAAATACCTCGGAAATGAAGCAAAATTTGTATAGTAATGTAAATAGATTAAATCTTGCAAATTTAATTATCTTCAAAACGAAAAAAGATTTATTGAAATCGGATGACAAATAATCGAGATATAACCTATCTATTATAAACATGCATCCGCCATCTTTAAATGGCCGCCATCTTGAAAACCGAAATATTTTTTTCGAATAATATGCATTTTTACTACCCCCAGAGCTGTCTGATTCAGATGTATAAGTTTCATCGCGATCACAAAATTATACCTTTTTGGGACCTGGCACATGGACTATTGTTTATAAACCGATTTTCATATATTTAGTGTAATCGAATACGAAATTAAAATATTTACAGTTTTTATTAGATCAAAAATTTTGTTTTCATGACAAGTTTTTTCTTAATTGAAGTTAAAAAGTTTAAATGGCCGCCATTTTGAAATTTAAAAACTGTATCAAGGTGATATTTTATTGGAAATGGAACCTTTACTATTTTAAGTGAATGTCGAGCTTCAAAGCGATTGGTTGAAAAACTTCTGAGGTGTAAAATGTTTTGTGAAAAATACAAAATGGCAGATATCCAGGTAAATATGTATTTTAGGATATACATTCATATGAACTTGTTTGCTTATTTTGACTCAACTAAACATATTATGAAGTTTGGTAACGGACTTAAGGACGCCCTGTATAAAAAAAACCAAAGACTACCACTCAATGCATTACCTAAGACAGCACTATCGAAGATTAAAAAGTAAATAAAGTCAGATGATTAAACAGGGCAAATCAGAAGCTATTTTCACGAAAATTAACAGAGCCGAGAATAAATAAAAAATATGGGATATTATAAACATAAACATCCCTAAAGAGATATCCGTTGATAACATTTAAATATAAAATGAAATTGGGGAAAAAATCTCTGATCTGACCACAGTTTCGGAAATGTTGGAAGAAATTTTATCGAAATAAAAAAAGAGATTCCTGCAAACCCCAAAACAGCTGCCACAAAAAAAAAAAAAAAACTGAAAAATAAAATGAGTCAGGACTTGATGATATCCCTCCCATAATACTGAAGAACAATCATATTTCTTGCAAGCCCATTGTCCCATATGATAAATCACTCATTCATTCATGGACAGTTTCCAAGTGCTCTTAAACTTGCAATAGTAAGACCGATTCACAAGAAAGGGGACCATAAAAATGTGACAACTATAGACCTATCTCGAGCTTACCATCCCTGTCAAATTAAATGAAAAAGCAGTGACGGCTAGGCAATGGAATTATATAGAAAAATCGCCTTTTATCTGAAGATCAGCAAGGTTTTGGAAAACTAAAAATACCACTAATGCAATGTTTTACTTTATCAACAGCATAGTGAAAAAGTTGGACTCAAAAAGCCATTCAGTGGGTATTTTCTTCGACCTAGTAAAGGCCTTTGACCACGATCGAGTGTTGACAAATCATGGTGTTAAAATCACAGCTTTCAGTTGGTTCTCCTCTTTTCTTAAAGGGTGAAGGCAGTCTGTGGAGATGCAGGGTATATACCAAAACTGGATGTGTAAGGGATTCAAATCTTCTGAAAGAATAGTAACAAGGGGTGTACCTCAGGGATCCATCCTCGGCCCATACTCTTCCTGATCTTCAACAATGACCTCCCTGCAAACACAATGGAAGCTAAGGTATGATTTTTCTTGACCTTGTGTAATCCATCCTTACAGTCACTTTAAAGAGCGGGGGAATTTATGGATTCAAACAACGTGGTTCAGTGTTTTGATGAGAATTTATTAAAAATAAACACTAGAAAAACTCATATCCCTAACATCTGCATTTCTAATACAACTACTTCAGATCAATACCTTCCAATTCTTCTAGACCTAGCCCTAGTAGAGCTTTCTGAATCAAATTAATTTCCTGGACATTTCCTCCACCACATTTTAAATTTCAATATCCATATCGAACACATCATCCAAAATGTTAGTATGGTCATTTTTGTACTGCCAACTCCAGTTAAAACTGCCACTGCAGACGTTCTTTCCTCTACTTACTACGGGCATATTTACCAGTTATGCAATATTGGCTTATGCAGTACCTATTTGGGGTGATGAGAACCAAAGAACTTTATTCCTCTTTAAAGATCAGAAAGAAAAAAAACAGTTAGAGTAATATTTTCCTTTAAAAGAGACAAACCTACAAAAATGTTTTTCGCTCAGCAGCAGTTTTGACCTTCCCTTCAATGTACATTTTGTAAACTCCATCCTCCGGAGAAAAAAACTGAGTAAATTTCAAGAGATCTCACATATCTGTATCTACCCACATCGCTCCACAAGTAACTGCAAAATTCCTAAACATTTAACCTCCGTTTCCTAACTTTAATAGATAATGAAACATCACTTAATAATTGCACTGTATATTGACATTGCTAATGCAAATTGTAATGTTTGTTAAATCTGGCAATAATTTACAATAAATTATGATAACAATAAATTATGATTAACATTCAAAGGAACTACCATATTTATCCAGTGGTATTTTGCCGTAACCATACCGTTCCAGGTTTTGATTAACCTTGTTTTCTATCTTGGTGCTTTCGTAATCAAACGGTTAATCCTAAATGCCATCATTTTATCACTAGGTATACAATGCAGTTGTATGCTTGCAATATTGAGCGGAGCGACTATTTTTTAAATCAATAATAGCAAATGGTTTATAGGTAATTCAATTGAGCTCGTTCGCTACGCTTACTCGCCGTCAGGGTTTAGCTCGTTCGCTGCGCTCATTCGCTGCACACACTTGTCGCCAGATTTAGGTTGTTCGCTGCGCTTACTCGCCACAAGTCTGCAATACTCTAATATTTTTTGATTACGCAGGTTTGCTGCGACGGGCTATTATATGTTTACAAGATATTAAATGGTGCGTCGTCCAAGATTTGCACCTCCTCTCCGTAAACGTGGAATTTCATTCACATAAACAAACCACTAAAATAAACAAAACAATAATTTCACATAAAACTACTGTATTCACAAACAGCTGATCGTAACGGTCTGCAGTTAAATTTGATCCTTATAACAGCTGTATAATCAACACACAGTAAACAAACCAAATAAAATATTTCTCTTATTAAAATAACATGGTAACTTTAAAGGGCCTTAGGACAGAATCCTTATGTCCGATTTCGACCATTTCAGATTTATACCTTCCCATAGATGGTTACTATGACCGAGCAAAATTTCGTGAGAATCACTCCAGCGGTTCAGGAGGAGTACTTGTAAATAAAAAGCCATAGTGTAGTATAGGAGCTTCGCTCGCTTCGCTCGCTTCGCTCGCTCCGCTCAATAAAATTTACCAAAAAAAATTACAATACTTCTGGCATATTTTTATTAATAGCTACTGCAGTGTGGTACCAGGGCGGCTAAAATTTTTTAAATTTATGTCCAAGTCATTATAAGGTTTCGTTATTAGCGGTAATAGGTTAAATCATATTTTATAACAAGGACTTTATAACTTAATTGATTTTGTAGAAACCAATAAATAGGACACATTTACGTGAACACATAAACACATTACACACTTAAACTCATCTATTTGGGAAGGAGCCCCGAAAATGAGTCTTGGAAGATTTATTATCTGTAAAATCACTTGTGTTACTTTGTGTGAAAAATTAGATTTAAAATAATTACCTCCTAAATCTGAACATAATAACACTGTAGATTCTTGGAAGAAAAATCTTCCACATGAAAAAAAACATTTTCAATAACATGAAAAATGATAAGTGTTGTTCTCTCTTCCATCGGAGCCAACGAATGGCCCATATATTAAGATTAGTTACTTGCTGGTCTGCATTGTATGCAATTGACCCCACACGTGCACGAGCCTTTTGAATTAATAGGCTACTCATCTACTTCTGCACCTTTCCCACGCCCCTTCAACCGACAGTGACCAAAATGCGATTCACTCATATACGGTGATTCACTCCTGCATTATATCACCAGAACTATCTGACCATTCACGCCTTTCTGGGAATTAAAGTAATTGATTATGGCAAAAACTTTAGAAAACTAAATCATTTTATGAGATTTTTTCGGTATATTAATTACTTTGAATCTCGAGGAAAACTACTGTTTTAAATTAGCTAAGTGTATATTATAAATTACTGAATGATGCCATAGAATATACATAAAACCCTGTATCCTTGGCAAAGAATCTAAACTCCGAAAGAAGTAAACTATTATTGGACAAAATCACGTAAAAACCCATCTTCACTTAATGTTTAGTGCTAGATGGAATGTAATCTCCCAGTACTAAGTAGCTGAATCTAGTTAGGTGACTGAATATAATTATCAAACAACAATTTTTTTATCTAATGCAAAAAAAAAAAAAAAACTGAGTGTCACCAAATTCCTAGACTGGTTATGCATATTTCGCATTCAAAGTTTAAAAATTAATATAAAATGTCCATTTATACATGAAAACATGAAATAACTCAATGCAATGTTTGTTTTATTTGATAGTTTTTATGATATATTTTGTATACGGTATTGACATTTAAACATTTACCGATATGAATTTAATTTTAATAAGTTACAGAAGTTAATTTATTTGGAGTCTTTATAAGTTATTCACAAGAATTTGTCAATTTGGTTCATTTAAACAATTTTACACACCTTTAAACAAAATTTTTTACAAACCATAGGCATACAAACAAATAATTCGTCTATTGATTATTTAAGTATGCGTTTTATTTGTTAGTAATATTTAATTGCACCAATTTGATAATAATTTAGTTGGAGTTTCGTTTTCCTAAGACATCAGCTAATATATGTCCTCCTTATGAATAGAAAACTAATGGTCTTAATAGTTAGAGTTATGGTTTAGGAAACACTTAATATTTTTTTAATGTGTATTCATGCTTTCATGTGAAATACAATGCATTCAAAGAATATCAATAATAACCGTCAATGATTTGATTGATTTTCCTTTTAGCTTATTTGTTTGTGTTTCCTATTAATTTAGAAAAACAATTAAACTTTTAACTGGCGATTTCCTTCATTTCTTCATAGCTACGTTTAGTTTCTTCCTGTCGCCATCTTCGCCTGTTTATTTTATTACCAAACAGCCTAAAAATTTAAAATCTCTCTTAGTAGGCTAAAACAAACGATTCATTGTAGTGTTAGGTTTAACTCGACTATTTTACACTTCTCCCTCCAATACCTATACCGTTTATAGCTCCTTCCGGTATTTCGAGCAACACGTACACTAGTAATATGAAATTGGGATAGAGTTAAGAATTTTTACATCTAGTAAATAAATGAATATTTTGGTGGTTATTGATAATTACAATATTGGATTGGTCTGGTATGATTGATTTAGAACTAAAAGAAATCTTTTTATCAATGGCATGTGATGAAAGTCAAAGTTAAATTTTACGATTTCGAGCAACAAGTACCCTAGATGAACTTAAATTGTTATTATATTACAACTATAGTCTACAAAAGTATACCTAAGTTACATTTTACCCTGCGTAGTAAAAAATACCCCCCGTCGCAGCAGACCTGCGTACTCAGCGAATTTCCAAATTAGTAATATTAATTTTTACCAGAAGAACTTGTAAACAAAATTTCATTACGTGCTCATAAATAGGAAAATATTGTCTATTCTCGTAATGATACATATAGGGAAAGAGTATGCAGGTATGCTGCCATGGGGAACACTAAAAGTAGATTTTAAGCACAAAAAAAATTATTTGGACCATATGAAGCTATATACCAAGTTTCATCAATATCTGTCCATAATTAAAAGAGTTTGCCTATTCTCCATATGATTACCATGGGAAAAGAGTATGCAGGTTTGCTGCCATGATAAGTACAAAAACGAAGATTTTTTTACATAAATGGTTGAATCTCAACCAAATGAAGCTAAATACCAAGTTTCATCCAAAAATATTCGTTAATAATTGAAATAATAACACATCCTTATTCTCTATAAGATTAACATTGGAGCCTTAAAATACAATGTACTGTATTTAGAATTTTTAATATCTCGGTAACCAATGGAGATAGAGCGAAGCTTCAAAATTCTAAATTGTGTGTTTTTTTGAGCTAAATCCAATGGTCAAAATAAAAATTTGAAATTTTTAAAAATTACATATGAAAAATGCAAAAACCCATTTTTGGGGTACAAAACCCCCCAAAACTACCCCTTCCGGTAGGTCGATATGTCTGGTTTACGAACTCATCCGAATAAACGTAGGATTACACATCTCTACCAAATTTGGTGTCGATCGGACCATTTTTACGAGAGTTATCGTGTCTAGGGACACATACATACATATATATATATATATATATATATATATATATATATATATATATATATATATATACATGTATATATATATACATATATATACATATATATATATATAAATTTTAATGACTATTATTTTTGGTCTCTGGGCACCTAAAAACGAAAAAGTAACATGGTCCCGGGCTTAGGTCTTACCATGAGACCTACGGTAATAGCTTATTCCCTATGGGAAATCCGCTAATAGGTTGATAGAAAATATTCTAAATATATTTTGCAGGTCTATGAAAGAAAAAATAAGTTTAAATTGGGCTCATACTGTCACACCATTGTTGTAACACAATATCGCCCAAGATTGAAATACTAAAGTAGATGGAATCCTCAAATAAATGTTATTTCTGCTCGTGGAGATTTTGCAATGAATTGTTCGTTCGTTACATTTACTGTAAATACAAAGTTGCACATTGTGTGCTAATCATCTTGACACATAGACGTATCTAAGAGGAAAATGCATTAATTACTCTGGAGCATTTGACTGCACCCAGTGCAGTTCTGTCATCAGTTGTGTTGGTTGTAACGTCCATGTTGGTAATAATCTAGAGGCTTAACATAAGATTAGAATTATTTTGCAATTCATGTGAATAGTTTTACCAGTAATCGTAGTAAACAGTATCTTAGTAATCTTATTTTTAAAGTTCTTTAAAGTTCAAAAATAGAAATAAATAAGTATATGATAATATTTTTTTCAAGGGAGGATTCTTAAGTCCTTATAGAGTTCAAAACTTCATGAAGGCTGTATGAAACAAAACCTACTCGATCATCAGTATAATTGATGACTTACTTTCAATGAAATAAATATGAAAAAAACTATTAATCCAAAACTTTGATCCTAAAGTGTTCAAGTTTGTTACAGTATTTTCTGCGATAACTTTGCTTTGAAATACCACTTCCACCACCAAACGGAAGTTTCAAAAATTTAAATCTATACATATTTAATACGCTAAGGGTTTTTTTTGTCTTGAGAACTCCTCCTACAATTTTCAACCGATTTTCAAGTTTTTGGTGTCGTTGGATAGGGCTTGGTCTGTAGTTGTTTCCGCCAAAAACGGATGAGAATCGGACTGATAATAAAGGCGCCACCCACCATTGAAATCTCAAAATTTCCCATTTAAATAACATTGGGACTGAATAAAGCATTTGAAACATCTGTTAATAATCAGCTGTAAATAAGTGTAGTTATTGGCGATTGAAGATATTCACAATATTGGATTGGTTGGATTTCATTGATTTAGAGCTAAAGTAACATTTGTACTGTATTTAAATAAATTGCTCGATTTCGAGCAACACGTATACTATAGTCCGTTTTTTAAGCCTGATCCTTCTCGAGAAAATTGGGGTGGGGGAGGGATTTAAACTGTAAACAAAAATTTTAAACTGTAAACAACACATTTAAACTCGTGACAAACGTGTGTCGAGTATCAGATTTCCTCAAATAACGTTTTAAATAAGTTATAATATCTTTCAGTAATTCCTAGTCAGCTGTTATATTTTTAAGCCAAACCTATTCCTTGTTAAAAAGTAACAGTTCTAAAATAAACTGATTAAAAAACAACTGCTACCAATAATATTGTAAAACTGATACACATTATGTTGTGATGTAAAATTATCAGCTGCTATGCAACAGTGAAATAAAACAAAAACAACAAAAAAACCAACAAAAAAACCAAAAGGCTTCAGTCGATAGAATAGTAGCAAGTATAAACAAATCCCCTCCACCATCTCTCCCTTGAAGGATCAGGTTTAAAATAAGCGGTATCAGTTAACTGACACATACTTTCTCCCAACAATATAAAAAAGGTGTTAAAAGCTCCAAACATTAATGTCTTGATGACTCAGTCAGATAGCTACCAGCTGAGCAACGCTCGTTTGACCGTATGCGCGTATGTGACTTTTAACAACGTACTGCGTTTACCGCTAAACGAAAAATCTAATTTTCTCCGCAACCACTTGACATAGAGCAATAATTTAAAATACTGGATTATTTAGTTTTTTGAGCTTGATTTAATGGTGATAAGTAAAATTTATTTCGAGAGAACAGATATTTGGAATATTCAAAAAATTGATTTTTTAAACACTTTTTACTCCATAACTTTTGAACGCGCATTTTCTCGGAGATGCGGGTGGTGTCATTTTATTCAACATTTTAAGCTTAATAAACCACAAAATTTTAATCAAAATCGTTAGAGCCGTTTTTGAGAAATTTTGATTTTTGACGATTTTTGAGGGTTTTGGGGGTAATCTACCCTTAAAAATCAAAAATTTAAAAAAATGAAAAAAAACGCCTGGAATTATTGTGGGTTTGGACCTACGTACCAAATTTCACCAAAATCGGACCATTGGGGCATTCTCTAGCTCTGTATACATCCAGACACACACACACACACACACACACACACACACAGACATCACTCCGAAAATCACTTTTTTGGACTCAGGGGGAACCAAAATGGATAAATCCACCAACAACTCAAATTCGAAAATTTTGACGAAAACAATACTTTCTCCATATACTATGGTATAGGGGGAGAAAGTAAAAACGGACTATAGTATCAATATAAATAACTTGATATTAAACAATTTTCTAGGAAGTCAACATCGAATGGTGGAGTTTTAAAGTTATTGCATTTGAAAGTGGGTTCATGTGATTTCAATCCTAAGTTTTATCACCTGAAAATCGTTAATACATTACCGTTTGAAGTCTGGTTTATGTATGAATTTTCGTTTTAATAGTCTTTCAATAAATATTTTACTTAAAGGGTGCGTTTTTAGTAAGGTTTGTGAGGGGTAGTATCCCAACTAAATATACTTCCTATTAGGCCTAACCCAGTAATGTGTATCCATTTCATGATATTATTATTTACACGTAACAAATTTTCAAAATTTAATTTGAAAATTTTAAATGTGAGGTGACAGGCCGAAATGAAAATGAACGGAAAGTGATTTTAGAATCTGAGTATCAGTAGTGGGGTTTGGTTACTTTCAAAACGGAAGTCGTGCCAATTGCCAGCCGCTGCCGGCCAGCTGCCATCGGCCAGCTGCCAAATCAGTCGCTGCCGCCATATGCCATGCCATATAGCTTCCGGTGGGGGAGGAGATGTTATTTGAAATTTGAAATTCAACTTGACAATTGGGTTATGGAAAGTATGTCAAGGTCATCCAGAGTAAGTTTTAAAAAACCCTATCCCGCTACCACCGGAGTAATAGTTCGGAGAGTGGAACTAACTCCGGTGATAGCGGGATAGGTATAGAATTAGGTTTGTGAATTTTATTTGTGAAAAACATACAATCAATGTGTGACAGCAGTGTTTAAACAAGTTGAAGTTTTGTTATGAACTACAGAGTTGTAAACACAAACACCGACGACGATGAGAAGGTAAACGCAGAGTCCCCAGATGATGTATTTAAAAAGTTTGAACAAACGTAACATCTCGAGTTGGTTTTCCCGTTCCATTTCCAATCGTTTGATTTCCAATTTCAATTTATCCTCTTCCATCCTTGTTACAAATGGAACTTCATCCATCATATCCATCATGTTTGTGTTTTTTTGAAATTTTGAAAGAAGCGATGTTGATAGTTGAAGAGGCGAGGATGGAATGAGAGTTAAAAGAGGGAAATGTCGGTTAAATAAAGAAGTGGTGGGGGGAAAGAGCGTTGTTACATAGAAGCGGTGGGGGAAAGATGCTGCTCATCATTTGCCTCAGAAGTTGTGTCCGACTGTAGAGGGGTAAGAGGAGTAGTATTTAGTAAACTGTCTTCATCAGAACTTTCAACCTTATTACAAATAGGACAAGCGTAAGTTATTTCCAAATTCATTGTAATAGCGTTAAATTTATCTATAATTTCATTTAAAGCATTAAATATTTCTTGTAAATCATCTTTTGAGTTTATTTCAAAACTAGCATTCATTCGTGCCAATGGAGAAGTGTTCATCGTTAGAGAGTTGGCAATCGAATGAGGATTAGCGCCTAGGGAAGGGGGCTTATATAATGGCGACCTTGAGCAGGTGTTTAGGGAGGGGGGCTTTCTAGGGAGGGGGCTTCTATATAGGGGACCTTGAGCTTATGATTGAATAAAACGTTTAGTTCTTCTTCTTCTTCTTCGTCTTTTAATTCAATTATTTGAACCGAAGTAGTTGTTTCATCCTCTTCACTCGACGAAGAAAACAATTCACCAGGATTTAAATATTGAACTACAATTCTGAACCATCTTATAGGATATTCGTCAATGACAGAAAGTAAGTTTTGAAACAATTCTTCCATCTCCTCCCTGTCAGTTATTATATGTTCAAACTTGATAAATTTTCCTTCCATGTTGTTAGTTAGAGTGTTGGAAGTGGAATGATTTAATATTATATAAAAATTAGAACTAATGGTGGGGGAAATCTCAAGGTCATCCAATTGAAGTTTTAAAAAAGAGTGTAAAACTGAAATTATACATTTGATGGTTCTACAGGATCGGAATACCAATCTGATCTGTATTTACATCTTTTTATCATATGTGTACAAAAATCATCTTGATGAGACTTGGTGCGTTGACAATGAGCAAGATCTAGAGGGTGAAATTTGAAACATCTTTGAGGACAACATGTATGAAAATATCTTGATTTGTAAAATTTGAAAGTTCGCAATTCCGGTGGCGGTAGTTGTTTTGTTTTACATTTGCAATAACAAGATCCGAAGAATTCACATTTAGTACAAGCTAACCCATCCACCATCATTGGTCCTAAATCTGTACACTGTTGTTCACAACAGTAACGAGGTTTGTACTTGTATTTTTGCTCTTCCATGTTGACGCTGCGGAGTCTAGTGAAAGAATAAGATTGTATAGTGATGAATAGCGAGTTTTATGTACTATGAAAAGTGGTAGGGGTAATTTCAAGGTCATTCAAATGGAGTTTTAAAAAATTATACCTTACAAGTATAAGGATTATTGAAATTTAGGAAGTTTGTTTCTGTTTGTTTTCTTCAGACTTTTTTTCTCTCTCCGCCTTAGCCATAGCAATAAGTTCTTCTGTTGATAGTGGATGTACTTCAGGAAATTTTAAAATTAATTTAGCTTGATATCCTTCTTTAGTTAATACATCTAAATCTTGAGTCATTTGTTCAACAGTGTTATAATCCTTTCCATAGATTTTCCCATCAAGTTCAATCATCATTCTGTATAACATTTTGTAGAATAGATCTTGTTGTGGCGAGAGCTGAGAAGCGAATGATTATTTATCAAACTGTTACATCCTTTTTATGAACTTGACATTGATCACGTGATTCCTTAGTTGTAATTTTATTTATTAAAAGTTATTCAACATTGGTAATACTTCTGGAACTTGACGTTATGTTGACCAGCTGGCGATGAAGAAGTTGTAGGTTGTGTAGAAAAAAATATTTCATCATCGCAATATTTTGTTTTAGTGAACATCCTTGTATTAGTAGCACTAACATCAACAGTTAAGTGATAACCACCGGTAAGTAAAACTCGCATTTCGTTAGTTAAATCTTCAAGTTGTTCAAAAGTAGTTATGGTGTTGGTATCATAAGATGCACACTTAACCTTTAGGGACATGTTGAAGTTTTGTATTTAGTGATAGAGAGTGAGATGTGTACGGTACGAAAGGTAGTCGTAGACTGATGAATTTAACAAGTTGATTTTCACTTTTATTATCACACAAAATTGGGTCAAGGTCATCCCATGGAATTTTTAAAAAGCAACATATTGTAATGTACAAACACATTACAATATGTTGCTTTTTTTATTTTTTTTTTTTTTCAGGTTTATATCATATTTATTGAGAAACAAATACAAAGAAATATTTACAATCTTATGTACAAACTAATCAGTAGTAGGTGTTACATGAATTGTAAGTTCAGTAGAGTTGTTTCCACTTGGTCCATGTGATACCAAATAGAGTGCGCCGGGTTGAATTATACGAAGATCTTCATTTTGTAGTAGTTGTACGAAGCGCTTTGGTAGGAAGATTTGAAATTTTGCTTCATCACCAATTGTATAAGGTGCCTCGCTTAATGTGCAATTTATAGCATCACCTACTGAAGTTTCCATCTTCTTTATTGTATGAATGATGTAGTGTTTTTCTTCTTTCAGCTCGGAACATTTCTTTGTAGGTAGGATTGTTGATTTTGAATGAGCGTTGAATTGTTCAACTAAATTTTGAAGTAAGTTGTTTGATGCCATCTTAATGTTTTTGCTGATGCTAATCTTCTTGTTAATAAGAATATCCGTTGGAGATGTTGTCTCTTCGGAGGTTCGAGTAATACTCATGCTGTGTCATGGTAGCGCTCTCACTTTTATTATCGAGACTACCCCCACCACTGACACTACCCCCACCACTGATGCTACCCCCACCACTTTGTTGAAGGAAATTATTCAAGCGGTAGGCATTCTTCAAAGCACACTGTGACCTTCGATGTTTAAAACTTTTTGATGAAATACAAAGTTCATTAAAGTAGCATTGGAAATCTCTATCTATTATTGCATTTATCACTTCATTGCTTGTAAATGATTGTATCCAATTTGCTTTTTCCAATCCTCTTGTGTAGATAGTTTTAAACTCTTTACAATAATGATTCATAATATGCGGCATCATGTTATAATGAATAAAACCTTCATCCCATTTTAAGTTATGAAAATGTTTGTTTAACCATTTGTTTGTAACTTTCGCTTTAGTTGTTAGTTTATTGAATGGAAATGGAGGTTTGAACAAGTAATGATAAATTACAGATGTGTTCATATCCTTACTAATTCTTTAATAATGAAATTTCCATCATTCCCTCGAAAAGCTTGAAATTCAATTATACCTCTTTTAACTTCCATTAACTGTGATGCAGTAGAAAACGAAACCCGTTTGTTCATGATGAAGTCTCATCCACAACTGACTGTTATTACAAACACGATTGTTCTTCTTTTATTTCTTGCGCTTCTTCATCAATATTAAAATTGGTGTGATAGTTGTTTAATTGTCTCCACATTTCAACTTCTTGAGGTATTCGATTAAAAATTGAAGTATCCACAGGACCATATAAAATTGGAATGAATGGTTGTCTGTCCAATGTATCGATTAGATAATCTTTAATTATTGTACTTGAAAATACTAGTTGTTTTAAGTATCTAGTGACAGGACCGGTAGTACAACTTAAAGTGTAAAATTCTTCTTTAGTGAAATGTAATTTTACATCATGTCTAGTTAAATCTTTGAAGCGAACAACTTGTCCCCCACGATGTTTGATTATATCAACTTCAATATTTGATTCTAATAAACTTAATCTTGTTCTTTTTCCAAATGTGTTGTTAGTTAAATAACATTCCAAAAGATGTAAATGTTTCATTAGAGAATCCCAAGAAGTTTCAGTAAAGATAACCATTTTACTTCCTTGATTTAACATAACAATTGGTGAATAATCCAATGATTTTACAATTCCAACAGATATACTTTTTGTCATGCATGAAGAAATAGGGTAGAAAATTCGAAGAAATACTTCTGTTAAAATATTTGTTGTAATGTTAACTTCAACCTTTTTTCTTTTTACTTCTTTTTCATCTTCTCCTTCTTCTTCTTTCTTCTTATGTTTGTTAAACTTGAGGAATTCATCCATTTTTTGTTCAACTTGCTTTTCTATATCAGAACTATTTTCATCCATTAGAGGTGTATTTTCTTCTCCGTTAGTAGAATTCATCTTGCGAACGATGTTTCCCATACGACGGTTGAAGATAGAATGAAGTTTCTACTAGTTAATTTCCTGCTTTTATATTTTTTGTAAAATTCTTGAAATTTATACAATTACATAATTGTTTATTTTCAACTTGTGTTTTATAAACAAAATTCTAACCTTAAAAATTGAGGAAGATAATTCTAACCTCAATATTTTGCAGTAGTTGTACTAATATTTTAAAGTACATTTTTCACTATTCCGGTCAGTGGTGTGTAAGTAACTATTTTATCATGTAGAATTAGACAGTATGCCGAAGTTCCATCCGCTACTGGTTCTTCAAATTCCATTTCAATTTCTATATCCACACTTGATGATTTTACTGATTCATTTTGTTTTGAACAATCGATTACAATTATTGGAGCTTTGGAATAATACTGATCAGGTGATAATAGTGGTGTATTAGTCTTTCCATAATATGATGATTGAAATCTTGCATACATATCATATAAAATGGAAAAACGTTTTTTGCTAAACATGACATTTAAATTGTCATATGGAAAAAATTGAGAGTTTAAGAAAACTTTACAATTCTTTATTTTACAGTGATCAAATTGACCAGCATTTGCAGTAATAACATCTTTTCGCTTAGTTTGAAAACCGAGTATTATGTACATTGCACGTTCCAAGTAAGTTGATGTTTTGACGGTCCATGTTTGTCGTTCTGTTTGAGGTAATGTAGGGTATTCATGAAATTCCCAACTTCGGAATGGCATTACAATGTCACGGTCAGATTTTAACTTTCTTAACAATACGATTCTATGTTCATCAGCCAATTTTACATGAGGTACTCTCCAAACAACTTTATCCAATTGTAGTTGCCATTCCAGTTTATCTTCCGTAGTTGCAGGGTCTGCAAGTATTAAGTCCTTATTAGTTGAAGATCTGAGTAATACTAATTCTTGTTTAACATTTATTATAACCCTTTTGTAATCTTCAGCAAATCCTAAAAGCAATCGTAAAGGTACATGAAAATCAAAATGACCGTTGGAAGCAGGTGTTATAGTGTCTTTATCGGGAGCAACCCATCCGGCGGTGACTATTGAATTCTTCTCATGTGGTGTTAATGATGTTAATCCTTTTAATGTAGTTGTTATACCAACCTTTTTTGTTGAATCAACTGTCACCCCTGATATCTCATATCTTATTTCATCAAAAAGATATGCCATTGGGTTATTTATAAAAGGAACTGTTGAAGCAGTTTTTCCATCCAATTTTAATACCCTTCCTTCGATGTACAAATAACTTTCACATGGTAATGTGTAAATATCTTGTTGTTGAATGGGAATTCTTATTTCATCATTATTGTTTAATTTTGATGAAGTGTAAGGGTTGTGTGTGTGATATTCCTTCTCCCTTAGTGTTTCGTCGAATGTCGGTCCTTGAGATATATCCAGGATATCCATCGTTGTTAAGTTTCAATCCAATCTTTTGTAGAAAACGAATGTTGTCTGATGTTAACTCTTCCAATGTCGAGGAGCTACTGAGCTCCCGACTCTTCCGTTGTGGTTTAAATGATAATCCCATTTTGATTTTTATGTCGCTGCTCTGATGTGTATTCGTATAGTAATTGTTTCTCCTCTAAAGTCAACACTATGACCGTCTTGATCCAATATGTTCAGTACGATGTCTGAAATGAAACTGGTGTTTAACGGTAGGTATATCAAGTTTTGTGGCTTCTCAACAATTTTAAAACCTGGAGCAACTGTTGGATAAAATGTATGTAAGATATGCTGATTTACTCCTTCTCTATATGATCCATGTATAATATTACATGTTACATCAATACTATTTACTTTTAATATTGTAACAGTTGTATTACCTGAATGAGTAGTTCCAGGAGTTAAGATTTTCTTTTTTGTATCTGTAAATCCAAGTAAACTGCCAATAGAGTTTTTCATTCCAACATCTATATAATATTTTGAAGTTATTTCTGCTTTTAAAGTATTATTATTTCCTTTGATTGTGATATTATCTTCTCCGAGTTTTTTCTGCAATAATTGGTTTATATCATCAATTTCATAAGCTCCAGTAGGAAATGTAATTATTTTCAATTCTGAGTATTTTCCTGCAGCATCCTTAGTTTCATAATAATGTAGTAAATTGTTTTTTCCTTCTGTAACATTAGGAATTGAATTGTAGGTAGTCAAATCAAGTAATGCCGCTTCCCATAATCTTTCCTTGGATAAACGCAATGCTGGGAATAGAGTACTTTTTAATGTGGATGAATTTCCACTCAGTGACACTGTATACGATGACATCTTAAAGGTGACTGACACTTTTCGCTAGAAACTCCAAACATAAATGTCCACATATTTCAGTATTGTTAGGTTGTTCTCTTTTGTAATTGTAAAAAATGTTTTTGGAGTTTTGAAAATAATGTTGAAGTTCTTTAGGCGGTGGTAGATTGCCAAAACTGTCAAAGTAGTAAATGGTTTGTCCGAGCTTTTTATAGCATACCCAATGAGTGCCTGGACCATAGGTGGAATCCAAATTTACTATTCCAGTTTCATTTTTCCATATTTTAGTTGGTAATGCATCTTTCATAAAAACTCCTCGAAAGAATGGTATTTTCAAACATTTTACATAATCATTTAACTGATGATTAGTTAAGGCTTTATTTGGAATTATCAATTGATTTTTTTTATTTAGTACACACGGTACGGTCTTAGGTATAAACCTGCTCCGTTTTTTACCATTGACCAAACAGAAGCCTTTTTTACTTTTGCTTTACGAGTTCTACGACGTCTCTTTCTAATATTTCCACCTTTTTTGGGAGCTCTTCTTTTTGCAGGTCTTCCTCTGCGACGTCGTCTTCCACCACCAAACTTAGCTTTTGTCTTCATGGCTGTTGTTACTGCCCAAGCCGCTGCTTTTTCTGCAATACTTGCGTCACTTGATTTTACTCTTTGCCAAGCTTTTTCTGCTAGAATTTTATCTGCTATTGATCTATTTGTTGAATCTTTAAACTTTGAATATGCTATATTGTGTTGTTTGCAAGCTTGATCTAATTTATTAATTCCAGGATCTCCTCTTGCTAAACGTTTTGCCAACTTAGTTCCAGGTCCACAATATTGATAACCTCCAGGAATATGTAATTCGTATGGTAAAGCGTCTATTGCTCGATTTACAACAGCACCAATAGGTATCCGTCTAAGCAGGGATAACGCAGTTGAAGTTATACCACGTCCTCTCTTGTTGCTGTCTTGATGATGACTGAGTGATACGGCCTTCATTATGTAGTCTTATATAAACTGGTGTGTTTACTCCACAAGATACATTACATAAATGAATAAGTTATGTATAATTTTTTATATTTAAACACTTAGTTATTCAAATTAATTATATATTGATTTATAATACTATTTTTAATCCAAGCTTCCCGTTCATCGGGTTGAATTATCACATGACTCGTTGTACTAGCTATATGATTGTGGGTATCAATAAGTAAATTTCCTACTATTCTTATTAAACAATCTAAATTTACAGCATCTTTTGGATGTTGAGGATCTTGTAACTGCATAATACGTTTATCATTACATGTGTAAGCGGTCGAATCACTTTTTGATGTTGTTATGACTTGTCCAATAGTAGCAGCATCATTGAAAACTTCACCTGGTGAAACATTAATTATTTTCTTCATCTTAGCATCAAATTTAGTTCCATTGCGTTTATCCCAAATTATTGTTTGTTTCACTGTGACACAATCATCTTCTTCATAACCAGGAATAATATTTTTTATTCTTCTATTATGACCTTCGTATGTACCTAATAAAGGACCTTTCGCAATTAATGTTTGTGCCATTATAGGTACATCCGAACTTTTTTCACCAAGTCTTACGTGTGTTATTTTTTTACCTCCCGCATCCCATTCATTATTACTTTCTTGCATTAAATTAAACTTTTCATTTCCATGTATGAATGTATTTCCTCGCTTTAGCACGGCATCTTCATGTTTTACAAAATTCGATGTTTCCTTTTTTAATTCTTTAGATAATTGTTCCATAGTAACAGCATCTTTTGGTTGAGAACCAAACTTTACATTCGTCAATGTTTTACCATGACAATCGATTCCATTAACATCTTGTAAAATACAGTTGTCCTTGATGTATTTTAGGTTTACAGCATCACCATCTTCCTTTGGGTATCCAATGTCATTTATAATAAATTTATAAAAAGAAAATCCATGTTCAGTTTTTTCCGGTATTATAGAATGTAAATATTCTTTATTAACTGAATCCTTATTATTTTTGGGATTTCCTACATTGGTTATTCTATAATTTCCAGCATCATATGTTTGTCCATCTTTTAAGTTGTTACCCCATTGCAATTTTAAAGTATTTGAAAGTTCAGATAATAAGTATTCTTTAGTAATTGCATCAGAATCTTCAGTTGGTTTACCAACATTAATTAATCTATGTGATTTAACATCATAAGTATTCTTATGTAATTTCAATGATGTTGAAGTAGCTTCTTTTACTGTCTTTAAATTTGCTCCATCGGTATCTTCTTCTGGATCTTTAACTAATTTTAGTCGTTTATTATTTATGTTATAGTCACCTCCAGGTGTTTGCGGTAATCCGCTTCTTTTTCTGTCTTCTCCAACTTGCACTCCTAATGCGGAGTAGCGTCCGAACTTGTCGACGCTCATGTTAGAACTGATACATCTTACACTTGCAACTTCTTTATATTCGCGGACAATTATACAACTATGCCGCGATTTTTAAGTTCATCAACTAGAGCCACCCATTCATTATTTAAACCAGTATGACCGGCTTCCATAGCTTCATGCAATAGTCTCATTCTGTCAACTAATTTATTGATGTCGTTGTAGTAGATAACATTTGTATTGTATAGATTTTTCATTAATCCTTTACCAGATGTTGAAGTATCTCCTTTACTCTTTTTACCATGTTGTTCAAGAAGTGATAAATCCATAAGTGATAAAGATTTTCTTTTTAATGGCTGTCTCACAGCCGGTGTGGTACGTAATGTTGGTAATTTTCGTGGGGGAAACAATTTTTTTATAACAATATTATATTTTGTTGCACGTGAACGATTAATCATTGCATCCTTTGAGTAGTTTCTTTTATGAGCGTTAGTATTTTGTAAAATTTCTTTAAAAGTATTTAAATCTTTTGCCGAATATTTTATTGGTATATTTTTAAAAATTAATTCATATAATCCTTTTGTTCCTTTATATCTATGATCACCAATAATGATATAATCGTCTTGAGTTACTTCAAGCTTAGAGTTACCAATTTTCAATTCATTTCCATCGATTCTTGCTCCATATACATGTGATTTACTTAAATTTGGATTTGATTTCATGTCATGTAGCATTTTCATTATATATTTTCGTCCAAGAGGTCCATGTTGTAATATATCACTACTCAATTGAGTTAAATTTGGAATAGATTGTTCTGCTTCAGGTATTGGCTGTTCTTCCTTTTTAACAATTGATTCTTCTTCTTTTATTTCTTCTTGCTCACTAGCACTTGTATATGAATCATCATCATCTTCTTTTTTTAATGCTTGTACTTCTTGTTTAGAAACCGGTAGTAAAACATCTCCTTCATAACGAGGTTTACCAATAGTTTCTGATATTTGTTTTAAAGGTTCCGTGATAGGTTTAAATGTATTCTCTAAAAATTCTTCTCTTTCACTTAAACCCATCCTTAATGCACGATTCTTTATCCTAATAGAATCACTGAGTGATTTTATTTCTTTTAATAGTTTTTCTTGATTCACCATGTTTACACTGTGAAGTTCAACGTGTAACTAGATGTAGCATCGGTAGTTCAACGCATAAATACAAATTTATCCAACCCTATACGATATCTACCATTTTTAATATCTTCTTCTTTCATAATAACGAGAAATCCATATTTTTCATTCCATGCTTTACCACACATTTCTTTAAATTTGTCAAATGGCATATCCGCATTAACATGATCATTATATATATGCTTTAAATTTGTCTCATCTTGCTTAAAGATGATCAACATATTTGCATTGTCTCTTATAAGCTGTTTTGGAATTTTACTGTATGTTTGACCAATATAAATGCTATCAATATTATGATGTCTTCCCATAGCAAAATAGTTTCTTATAGTATCGTGATTTTCACAAGAAACATCGTCAAATATAAAAATGGAAAATGGTTTTGCTTCATTTGGTTGCATGATTGTTTCACTAGCATTAAACTTGTAGAAATTCACTTCAGGTACATTTGCAAGTATTTTATCTAATAATTGATATTTTGGTTGTTGCAATGATTTTGAAAAAATATATATATATTGTTGAAGCGTAAACCTTTAGGATTAGTTATAAGGTTAAAGACAACATTAGTTTTTCCACAATTTGAAGGACCAGTTATTAAACATCTTATCGTATTTGGTAATAATTCACCATGTTTACTATGATTTAACTTATTATTGTCAACCGTCAATTCATCAATATTATTAATATTAAATCGATCTTTTTGTTGTACAATCTCCATCTTGTTTAAAGGTTAAACACATAATGAGCTATTAAATAACTATACCAAGTCTTTTGAAGGAATCCAAGAGTCTTCACTTTTATCAAATCCTAACCACCTAACTTTAACCATATCCTTTTTCCTTTGTAAAATTTTTTCAACAAGATATACATCACCAACTGTTGATTTTAACAACTCATGTCCATAGAATCCACCTTGAAGTAATTCACCCTTATTATCCTTTAAAATGTAAGTTTCAGGTATAGTTGGTTTCACTTTATAAATTGTAAATACTTCATTAGTCCAATTTGGCAGATATCTTTTACTAAATACACCTTTGTATTTGCTTATACGAACTTTATCATTAACCTTAAACTTTTTTGGTTGCAACTTTTCTATTTTTGGTGTTGTATTATTTTTGATGCGTTGTAATACAATTTTAGCATTAGCACTGTTTACTTGGATAGGTTTCATTCCGATGGTACGATGATATTTGTTGTTATATTCTTTTATAAGTTGTGGTAATATGTCATACCACACATATGATCCTCGTTTTGAAAATTGTTTATACATTGCTCCTTTTAATGTTCTATTGAATCTTTCAATTATTGAAGCTTTAACTTCAGAATTTGTAGAATAATGATTTATTTTATATTTTTTCATCAAAGCTCCAAAATCTTTATTAAAATATTCTTTTCCATCATCCGTTTGTAAATGTTTAATTTTAAATTTATTTCTTTGTATTGTTGTTTCCATAGCTTTGGTAACACTTTTACCAGTCTTGTCCTTCAACGGTAAAGCATCAGCTATTTTAGTAAAACAGTCTATAATTGTTAAAATATATTTAAATCCTTTGTTTACTTTACTGTGTGGTATCATTTCAATGAGATCAGCTTGGTAAAGATCATTCATTCCTTTAATGATTGTACTTCTTCTTGGAAATCTTCTTCTTGCTGGTTTATGTAGTTCATTTACAATCTTATCCTTTACACTTTCTATCTTAAAGTGTTGCTTGTACACCGTTTGTAGAAATACTGATCCGTACAATGGTTTATTCTCTTATATATAGTTGAAATATGGGTCAAGGTCATTTTATATTAGTGTAAAAAAGAGGGAACATGGCATTGGGCTTGCCATGTTCCCTCTTTTTTACGGAAAGGAAAAAGGAAGAAGGTAAAGGACGAAGAATAGGTTTACTGGTCGATAGGGTTTAAGGAATAGTGGCCAAATGGTAGAGTATTAATTTTATCTTCTAAAATATGTCGCTTGTCGTCTTTGTAGCTTAATGCCCACTTTGTTTGTTTGACACTAAAAAGTTGGTGGTTATAACTTCTAATAGTGTTAAATGTTGCAGTTGTTTCAACATTTTCAAACAAACATCTTTTATAATGTTGAAACTGTATGTTCTTCTTTAGGAAAGATGTCTTTATTCCTTTAGCTTTCTTTGTGACTTGATATTCGTTCCTTTAATTTATGTACAGTTGAAATGAATACAGTTTAGACATTAATGCTACAATTTCCATCATCGGCACACCATTTGTTTCATCTTTAAATTTTCCCAATACTTTTTTGTTTTTGTCATAGTCGTAATTTGGATGGTCCTTAGGATAATCGGAAAAATCAAAATCATCTTTATATACAAAGGTCCGTAAATCCTCATACATGTCATTTGTTTTAATCCAGTAAATAAGTGCATCCGTATCCATATATGCAATACCAATGTTATCTCTTCCATAATAATTAACCATCTTCTTATAATGAAACTCGTACATGTGTGTTTTAGAAATATCCAATATTGACATTCCAAGATATAAAGGACGATCCAATACAACTGATTTTTTGTTCATAGAAATAACGACAAGATTTTCATTTATAGTTACAGATGAACCAAAGTTTGGTTGTTGCACTAATTTCTGTAATTTTACTGGATCAGTTACTAATTTAATATCCTTATGTTTCCTTTTGTTTTCTAAAGTCTTGCCAAATATTGCATTGTTCATCAGTTTGAAGAAATCTTTTTGAAAACTTGATGTAGCAGCAGCTCTTCTTCTTGTGTTGTTGTCGATGTACGGTTTCAGCCAACAAGATTGAGAGAATTGTAGTATTCGATTAATTTTTGTAATTTTTAATCCCAAGTCTAAAGCCTGTTGTATCATCCAATAATGTCCAACATACCTAGACTTATTGTTTAAAGTCATTAATAATTTTGGCCATCTTCCAGTAGGGGAAATTTCAGTCTTTGGAAGAAGTGGTAAATCGTAATGATGATCATGAAGATGTTCAGGATATTCAAAATCGACATCAAAAATGTAACCAGTTTCACCATGCTTTGGTATATCCATTATGTTTCCAATTGATTCTGGATCTATCCATTTAAAATTATCATATGGAAGGGGATTTGACATTGCCCATCCGTATAAGTTATTTGCATCAAAATAACCTAGGAATGTTGTTGGTTTTGATGCATCATAATCGGGCAGATACTTATTATTAGCCTTAACATGTCTGGTTACACTTTGTGTCAATCCCCCTCGAACTCCTGATTCTAACATTAAAACCATATCTATATCAGTAAGAAGTTGTAATTTACAATTTGTTTCTTTCAACATGGCTTGCCATGCTAGTCCAGGTGAAGTGTATGAATGAAGAGGGTCCAATCCATATGCTGCAAAACATGTATTTCTAAATTCTTCCATTATATCACATAATAAAGTTACATCTAATTTAACATAAAAATCTGAATATTCTCCCAATGTTGTAAATCCTAATTCATTCCATACTTTACATGCATGATCATAATCCTCTTGAGATATGTCCATGTCATATAGTTTACTTTTAAATTCTTCTTTTGGCGGAAGTGATGTTTCATTAAACTTTTCTAAACTGTCTATATAATCATATGGGAAAACACCTTTCCGAAGTACGAGATCCAGTTTGTCATTACTTACAATCTTCTTTGTTTCAATAAAATCTTGTTTCCTTAAATTTTCAGAAAGTTTAGACAAACTCGACGGCATAAATCGGTAGGAGTCTAAGAATCTTAATTTGACATTTCCAACTGTTTTAGAGAAACTTATAAATTTTTCTGAAGTTTCAGCCAACACATCTATTGAACCATCGTCTCTTCCTAATTCAGGTATTATAAAATGAGCATCATACCTACTGAGGTTATGCAGAACCACAGGAATAAATAGTGGTAAACGATAGCTCAAATTACATTTATTACAAGCAGCACCCCTGTAATAACCTGTAAGGTGGTCATGATCTTTAACTTTATAATTGTCAATGGTAAATTCATTTTTACATAAGAAACAATGAGTTGCATTTTCATGTTGAATTTCCTCTTCTTCCTCCATCGGTTTCATTGGTATGATATTTGTATATAATCTTTGTACATTTTCAGCTATTAAATATAAATGGTCAAGAAATATTGTTTCCACATTTTCACCACGATATACTAGAGGTTCTGAAGTTAATCCATATTGGTTTAAATGTTCTTCTGATAATGTTGATTTAACCATTAAACAAAAACTATTTGGTTTATGCATTTGATATTTGACACTTTTTCTAGCTTCACAATTTTCATCTTCTATAGAAATTAGTGTTGATTCAAAATCCGCATATACAACTATAGGGATACGATATTGATGATGAACTTTTTGAAATGTAACAAATGCTCTGCTTTCTGAAGGTAAAATAATTTTTGCTTCATAATTATTGTTACATAATCTTTTGTGCTCTTGTAACCATTCCATTCCTTGTCTTCCTTCTCGTTGGAATTTAAAACATCTTTTGCAGATCAGCTTTTTGTTTCGATTTTTTGAAAGTTGTTTATTAACAAGAGAGTCAAATTTCTTTATATACACATAATGAGATACATCTCCTTGTGTTAGTAGTAGTAAATCTGTATGATCTGCTAGCTCTTCTTTAGCAATACGTAAAGGATAAACTTTATTTGAACTATCTAATCCAAAAACATTAATAGATGTGCCGGGATTTTTCTTCTCAAATTTTGATATATCTTTTAGTGATACAGGATAACTAATTCCTTGAAAGTTATATCTATATCTTTGATTTGAAACCGGACTCAACGCCTTCGACAGGGCAAAGCCCTTGGAAGCGAGTCAAAGGCAGAGGCCGGCTCAAAGGAAGAGCGGAAAGGACCCAAGAAACACCCAAGAGCTGGCCAACAGAATCCATTTGATTTTCATCTGTAAAATTTATTAAACATGGTTTCACAGACATTCACAACAAATACCTTAACTTGATAAATAACCATCTGATATTGTTAAAAATATTTCAAATATTTTGGCTTGGAGTGTTGGCAAACATAATTAAAGATTTGGTTCAACTTAAAATTTAGTAAATGCTGTTTCTCTTTTTTTTAAATTTAAATTTAAGGTGGCCACCAATAACCATACTGAACAATAAATAAATAAATAACAACACACATTGACATTACATAAAAGGTACAATAAATAACAATTTAACGATTTACGGAAATGATCGCCTGATAAATAACCTTCCGCAACAGCGGTTAATGAAAAAACTTAGTTAGGCCTGCCAGCCTAGCCTACAGATAGGGCACAGCCCTCAAGAAAATCTCTTGAAAAAATTATTACTATTGAAAATTGAAAAGTTGAAGTTGAAAAGTTGAAGTTAAATTAGTGAAAAGATTTTTAAAATTGGCCAAAAAAATAAGTTAAGATGAATTTGTCTCGGCAGTAATTTAAAATGGAAGAACCAATTCCACCCGGTATCCTCCTGCTGAAAAGGGCGGGCTCCTAATTGGATAGAAACCTTACAGACTAAACAAGATCAATTTAACATAATATGAATTTGTACTATTGCAAGAATAAAGTCCTAGCCTGACATGGGCCCAAAACTTCACACCGTTGTTGGTTTGGCAAGATGGTAAGTCCAGGTGGAATTACTGCACTGAGATGGTGGATGGCACGCAGTAGTAATGGTTAACACTGACCTCAGCCGTAGAGGGAGCCCAGAGGTTAGGCCTACCGGGGTAGTCTGGGCGGTGGAGCCAGAAGGTGTAGGTGACCCCAAGGTGAAATAGGCTTACGGTGGTCATAGCCTGGGCGGCAGTGTCATCCGGCGTGGGTGATCATGGGCACCTGCAGGTGTAGGCCTAGGACAGCAGGCAGTTTGGTTCCATGCCGAGTGGCGCAGCAGTCATCGGGTCAAGTGTTCAGTGGGCAGCGTGACCGTCATCCATGGGCCCTGTCACAATTCCACTCACAATAACAAACGGTTCCTAAACCCTATGTTGTTACAATGTGTTACTTGTTTCTGTATTTTTTACATTTTTATTCCTAACTCAATTGCATTGAACTTGTTTATCCAAAAATTGAGGAAAATTGGAAAAAAAAGGCAGATCAGTTCCGTAAAGTAATAGCCTAATGAGTAGCCTAATTATTTATTTTCTCCTTGCATGAGTTTGGTTTGTTACTATTTCATGAAGCTACTTGCACATTGTTTACTGGTTCATACATGAAAAGCCTATCTATGTCTGTGAAAGGAGCAAAGTAACTTGTATAAGCATAATACATTAAATTTTTACACTTAAAGCTCATACAAAATGTAAACTACAAAATCTAAAGGAAACTTACAGTTCAGGCTAGGCTAGGCCTAGTCCAAGCAAAATGTGACAAGGTGACTGGATTCTGTCAACCAGCTCTGAGTAACGGGTTTTCCAAACACACAAAATTTGACTGACAATAAACACAATATTCTTGCACTTGGTGAACAATTCTCACCTTAAATCTGAATTGAAATTGTCCTAACCTCAACTTGGATGTTCCAGCAGAAACTCACACTGCAATTTTGGCAGAGTGGGAAAGAAGAAATTTCTCTTCTTTTTTTGAAAAATGACAACAAATAATCATTCTGTGAACAATGGATATACATCAATGTGAAATAGAAAAGATGAATCTTACTTACCCGTGAATTACTTCTTCTTAGAAGTACGCCATCTCGTAAAGAGACGGCAATAAGAACCTTTAGTGGCACCGACCAAAGACAAAGTGGGAAGAGCAAAACTTTTTCATGAAAACTTTCAACTACGCCGGAAGCCACAGAACACGAGGAAGGTTTCGAGAACCTTCCAAAACATCTGGACCAAAAAAAAAACTGGCACTTCCGCCAGGCTTGAAAGAAACAGAATTGGAAAGCAAACGGCCTCGGCAAGACCGACGGCCAGTGCACTGTGACGTGAGGCAAATACAGTAAGAAAATCCAATGAATTTTCGTCTTCAAAATTTGCCACGGCACAGATTTTCATAGTGCTGGTTTGGTTCATTACAATGATTTGGTACAAATTTACATGTCATCGCATATCTAAAACATTCATTATCTTGATTTTTCACATTAACACATGATCTTGTATCCTCAATTATTTTTGGTAAACGAATATAACTAGATCCCATTAGTCCATATCCATGTTTATGAACTCTTATATTTAATCCTTCAATACTTACAAGACTCCACCCTAATCCTCGTCCTTCATGTTCCTGAATTTTAGTTAATATTTCTTCTATACATTTTTCAACTATTGAATCAATGTCTGAACTTCCTATGATAGTTTGATTTTTAGTTATAAATCCTCTTGGTGATAATTCTTCTTGTACATTTATAAACATAGCTTCTAGTAGTAATCCAAATTTGAGAAAATTTAATCTTTTTAATTCTTCTTTTAAAGTTCTACTGATGATTGGTTTTGCTTCTCTAATAAATTCTTCTAAGTTTAAATCTTCATTTTGAATCTTATGATGCATTACTACCTTTCCGGGTAAAGCTGATACTTGTAAATTTGGTAAAGTTGTTGTAGGTCTTGCTGTTATTTCATTTTGTTCTTCTTGTTCTTCTATGTTGTTGTGAATTAGTTCCTTATGTATTTCTAACAGAATATCATCATTAAACGATTCCAAACATTTATCGCAATGATACATGTTTGGTGGTGTTCACTCTTCAAAATTTCGCCAAGAAATGAAATGAGCTCTCCCTTTCCTTCTTTTATAATAGTTCCCCCACTACTATTTCATCTTCTTCTTCTTCACTTTCAGAAGAAAACAAACGTCTTGGACAAAATATTAATCTTCTACTAACAGATTCTTCATTAGTATTCTCTATATGAATTGGAGTTTCAATATGTATTTCTTCATATTCAAATGATGACGAAGACTCTGATATTACTACATCCATATCCAAATTTTCATTCTCCACATCATTGGCATTTTCTTCTTCTGATGTTGTTACATCCACATCCATATCATTTATAGTTTCTACTTCTGAAGTTTCGCTATTATTTTCATCTTCTTCCATATTTAAATCCTCTAATTGAATTTTATACAATATTTCAATCATAGATTTCCTTGGATAATCGGTGTTGTCCACAGGAGCCATTTCCAGTAAATGAGGAATAACGGTTTTTGATCCGGCTTATATGATATTTTGCTAAGTATGTCAAGGTCATTTTTGAGTAAGCGAGAACTGGGAATAGATCACTAAGCAGCATGATGATTCATTACTACAAAGTGATCTATTCCCCATTCTCTAAGAAGTGTCCAATCAATAACCAAAGTCCAAGTTCATTTTTTTTGTTTTGTTTA
Source organism: Neoaliturus tenellus (assembly GCA_030545055.2). Lineage (NCBI taxonomy): Eukaryota > Metazoa > Arthropoda > Insecta > Hemiptera > Cicadellidae > Neoaliturus > Neoaliturus tenellus. The sequence goes on along the minus strand of CM061532.1, from coordinate 13,589,681 downwards.
ATTTAAGTCTTTTACATCTTCTTCTTTTATTACACAATTTATAGGTTCACTGTTCGATGTTTCAATATGTTGTTTTATCTTGTGCTCCAGCTCTTCTATTCTTGCTTCCTTTATCATTAATTCCGATTGTAAGTAACTTATGTAATCAGCCGCCATGTCTACTGTTCTTGATCTTATTTCTCCTAACTTAACACCAGGAATCAATCTCTGTAGTTTGTAAAATCTCAACCTTATTCTTGACTCTCTTACTTTAGCCATTTCTCGAAATCTTTGTTTTCTACCTTCTTCTTTGCTTGTGGTCAAGTCCATACTTCTGACAAGTTTACTTTCAGAGTGATTCCTCTATAGTAGGCTTGTCCTTTATACACTTTCCCCCACCATTTTCAATTTCCCCCACCCTACTAATGTAGGTCAAGGTCATCCAATATAACGCGAGAACGAGGAATAGAGCACTAAGTGGCATGTTAGTCCATTACCACAAAGTGATCTATTCCTCGCTCTCTATTCTACATCTACTTTTTTTTCATTTTACTATTTTATTATTTTTTTTGTTTTTCTTGGGGGGAATGAGTGTTTACTTTTTACAATGTTCATTCTTCTTCTCCAACTTTTCAATTCTTTCTAACAATTCCAACAAATATGCATTGGTTGCTTGCAAAGTTTGTATTCTAGTACATCCCACTTTAATAGAGGGAACTGTTAACTGTAATTTTGTAAATTCTATCCTTTCTTTCTTGCATCTTTCTCTCATGTATGTGTTTTTCCTGATTCTTCCTGATTGAGCTGATATTAACTTATTACAATCCGAATGGGGTTTTGATACTTTAAATACTGATGTACAAAAATTAGTTGATGTTGTTGGCTGTTGATTTTCATAGAAATTTTGTGTTGAAGTAGTAGTTTGCTGATTTCCATAACAATTTATACTTGAAGTGGCCGGTTGCTGATTTTCATACCAAATTGAACTTGAAGTACTAGGCAGCTGATTTTCATACCAATTTGAATTTGAAGTGCTAGGCTGATGATTTTCATAACAATTTGAACTTGAAGTATTTGGTTGATAATTTTCATGCCAATCTACAGATGCCAATACAGGTGTTGTGGAAGGATGCTCCATCGTTGTATAGAGTGAATTCTGTTCTACAATTTTGCTGGTTTTATCTCATTTCCCCCACCAATAACTTCTACATTTCCCCCACCACAATAATTTAAATTAGATACCAAACTTCTAGGGTCACATCCAAATCTTCTTCTTTTAAATATTTTATAAATGCAGAGCTTTCTGATGTTACATTAGGTGTGTTTAAATATGCCATGATTTTGTCATGACTTTCTTCATTGTGAATATAGCAATGTACATTTAGCAACTTTTGATTATCTTCTTTAGACTTGACAAATCCTGCAACAGAGCTCCAATCTTCATATTTAATTTTAAAATGGCAAACTTCGAACTGCATGTTGTTTCAACAAATGCTGCAACAATATTAAAAGTCTCTTCAAACAACCTGCATTTATACATGTTCCCCCACCACTTTATAATCTCCACTCCTTTCCCCCACCTTCTTCATATGTAGAAGGGGTATTATGATTTCAATGCACTATACTTAATAAATTCAAACAAATTTTGTGCACAAATGTTACATTTTTTCTTAACTGTTTCAAATTTCATCACTTGGCCTTTTACAAGGTGAACTAATTTACCTCCATCGTCTTCAAATTGTTCAAAGTCTAAAACAGATGCTTTTCCACAATCATGACACATTTTTGTTCCATCTTCAAAAATAAAAGCAAGATAAATACCAAATCCACTATTGTCCTTCTTAAATTTCATGAGCATTTCACGAATCGGTTGAGGTATTTTAGATTTATCTGATCTTATTATATAATGGTAAAGAAACCCATTATTAATAATTTGTTGTAAACATAAAACTAACAAGCTGTCCATAGTGTTAGACTTGTACTGAAAGTTATATCCATAACTATCTCCTTATATGCTCTTACCCCCACTACTTTTATATAGGTCAAGGTCATCGCATATTAAGCGAGAACTGGGAATAGATCACTAAGCGGCATGTTATTACATTACCACAAAGTGATCTATTCCCTATTCTCTAAAGGGGTGCTGATAATTTAGATTCCTAAAATTTCTTTTCCTTCTTCTTCACCTTCTTGAACTGTTGTATTACCAGACATGTGTGATATTAATTTCTTCAATTCTTGATTTTCCATTTCTAATCTTTTCAATTTTAGATCTCTTGCTTCAACTTGTACTTTCAAAAATTTGATATAACTTCCAGCCCAGTGGATAGTTTTCAATCTTGGAGCTCCAAGTTCAATTCCAGGTATTTGAAATTGTAGTCGATTAAATTCCATCTTCATATCTTCTCGGTCTCGTTTGTCCTTTTCTTGTTTTTTCAATCTTTGTTTTTCCCTGTAGGAAGAAGTCGGAACACAAGGTACATGATGAAACATTTTGATCAACAATTTCTCAAAGAATGAACTTCTACACAGATAATCAACATATTTATCCACATTTCCCCACCAACTTTAAGCCAGTAGTGGGGAGACGGCAGTGGTAGGGAGAGTTATGTTAATGTAATGGTTACTTCTACCGTTACACTTGCTCCATTCTGAAAGAGATATTTATAATAGGGTTCGGGATACTGTTCTCTTTCAGATCCCGCATGTTCTTGAATAAAGTTGAAAGCCAATTTTTTTGAATAATCATTGTGAAATACTTCCCTCACACAAACAAGAATTTTTTCTTCAAAAAATTTGACTTGAACTAATGGTATTTTGCTTACATCGTCCTTGTCCATGATGGGTAGCTTGTAGGTAAAAGTATTAGGTGGTAGTTTTTGTGGTTTATACAGTAGAGAACAAAATTTCTTGTACAATTTCTCCTCAATGTCTGGAAAACGATGTATATCAAACAGATTGTAGTATGAAGGATCAAAAGGTATTTTACGAAACATCTTCGGTCACTAGTCTCTTTAAGACTGATCTCCTGCACAAATATTTAACACATTTATAAACATTCCCCCACCAACTTTTAACTTGTGGTGGGGATATTTTCCCCCCCACTACTTCTTCAAAATAGTGGGGGTACCTTAGTCCAATTCAGATTCAGATTCAGAAGACAGTAAAGGTGATATGGGTGATTCCAATGATGAATCCAATATAAATATTTCAATAGCTTCCTTAATTATATCTTCATCACTATCGTTTATCATTTCTTCAAATAGTTCTTGTTCAATCTGTACCATTTCTTCCTCTTCCATCATAGAATCATTATCAGTTTCGTCATAATTTTCCTCTATGTTTTCTTCCTGTATTTCATTTGTGCTTTCAAAAACATCTTTAACTTGAGAATAATTAATAAATGGAGTATCTCTAGACAACATGTTTCTTTACTACTTCTTTTACTTCAAATAACAAACTATGCATCGCTTACTTAGTCTTATATATACTCCTACCCCCACTATTTTTGCAAAACCAAGGAATAGGAGGGGGTTTATATCTATTCTTCTCTATCTAGGTTATATTTCATTGCTGTCACATCTACTATAATTTTCTGCTCTTCAACTTTATTGCGAATAAAAATTGTCCAAGGAAATAGTTCATTAATATTGTTAATTGTTACTTTTATACTATACAAAATTTCAAAATGTTCTACTAATGAAACAAAAACTATAACTCCTAGCTCATTGTTTGCCATAATTTTTTCTTCAATTTTCATCCGTAAGTTTGTTATCAAACTCCATATATTAATATCATTGGCTATAAAACCATCAATTCTGGTAAGCATCTTCATGCCGCAAGGTGTAGGTACAGACTAGAAACTTGGAGGTTCATAGCCCGCCTTTTTATTAATTTTAAAAATGGGGAGGGGGAAGGAATAAGGATTGGGAAGGGATAGGGTGTAGGGTGGGGGAAAGGTAATTTTTGTTATTACACTACTTGTGCAAGAAAATAGCCACCAGTGACCACACCTTGTTCATAGCACTCCATCATAGATTGTGCCCACTGCAACATGCGGTCTCTGTCATTTGGTGTGACAAGTAAAGAATGACTATCACCATACAATATAAAAGAGTCAATTCGTATATAACATCCTAAATTTAACCATTTATTAGCTTCAACCATAAACTTTTCTATTGTATCAAATGGAAATTGTGGATCAATTGCTATAACTTTACGTTCTTCACTAAGTTCAACACTATAATCATCATCGTCTTCACTCTCACTCTCACTACCATTATTTAAAATGTCTTCAGGTTGTACGAAAACATCGGAAATTTCGGAAGAATTAAAATGGTAATTCACATTAGGAGGCATTTTTTCAAACAAATAATATTTTAAAAGGTGGAGAAAAAAATACAAGAGATGTACTTCACGGCACAAAGTGCGAGTACAGACTAGAAACCTGAAGGTTCATAGCCCCACTTTTATAAATTTTAAATATGGGGAGGGGGAAGGAATAAGGATTGGGAAGGGATAGGGTGGAGGTGGGGGAAGGGTAATGTGGTTATTAAGCCACTCTTGCAACAAAGTACCCAACACCAATGTTCAGTTCGTATGATCTCATCACATCGTCCTGCCAAGTAAGAATTTGTTCTCGATCATTTGGAGTTAGAAGGAAGAAGTTACTGTTATTGTAGACAATAGGTGAACCAATTATAATGTTGAATCCTAAATTTAGCCATCTATGTGCTTCAAAAATAAATCTTTCAACTACATCAAAAGGAAATTGTGTTTCTATAAAATATACTTTGAATTGTTCATTAATTTCAATTTCATCTTCACTGTCATCTTCACTTTCATCTTCACTGCTATTATCCATGTCTTCTATCACATCTTCTTCATGTTCTTGGAAAGCATCTTCTTCATGATGTTGGAAACCATCTTCAGGTGGTTGAAAAACATCTGCATTTTCTGAAGGATTAAAATTTTCATAAAGTAAGGAAGCATTTTAAAAATAAAGATATTAAGACTGGCAGAAACAAAGCAACAAGAGCGGCGAAGCAACAAGAGTGGTGGAAGAAACCAGAATGAAACACTAGCCATAGCCGGCGCGTCTTTTATAACGGTATGCAAATGAGAGGGGTTAGCAGCCGGCCATGACCGGTCATTGGCCCGGGAGGTGGGGGAAGGAGTGGGGGAAGGAGTAGGGGAAGGAGTGGGGGGGGCCTCCATTTTTTCGGGGAGGGGCTCCATTTTTTCGGGGGGGGGGGCTCCATTTTTTCGGGGGGGGGGTCATTGACCTTTCAGGTCCGGTCATTGACCCTAAGGAGTGGGGACGGACACAGAACCCTCCTTTGCTTACTACTACACGGATCAAACTAGCCATGTACCAGAACTTATTTCTGCTAAGTCGCATGTAAGCTAAATAGCTTACATCCCTAAATTTAAGTCTTAGGTGGCCCTGAAAAGGGCCGTTTGGCTGGGTTTGGTGGACTGCTATGGAGCTTAAGGCATAAAAAAATAAGGGACTTCAATGTTATTTTCCAAATCGATTTCAGCAGGATCGGCTTGTATAAACTTGTACAAATTAATTGCACAAATATCGCATTTTTCTTCTTCTGGGATGATAAACTTGTATGACAAGTAACATTTGTATTCATAAATTCCACCATCTATTGTAAAATCCAATAATCCATTTCCTATTGCAGCCGAACCACATTCTGGACACATATTTGTTCCATCCATAAATTTATACTGAAGGTAATGAAAAACTCCAAAATTTTCCCTATAAAAAGAATACACTTCTTGACATAGTGTTAGTGGAAGGTTTCCATCTTCAAATGCAAGTTCCGCCAACACTATATTTGAAACTATCTGTCGCAAACATAATTCTAATAGAGTAGGCATGTTGCGGCAGTGGCCTCACGGATTGGAATGAAGACTCTGGAGTAGCTAGTATAACGGTTAAATGAAAGTAGACAACCGGTCATGACCGGCCATTCACCCAGAGGAGTGGTAGGGGAAGGACTGGTGGGGGAAGGAGTAGTGGGGGAAGGGGGGGGGCTCCATTTTTTCGGGGGGGGGGCTCCATTTTTTCGGGGGGGGGGCTCCATTTTTTCGGGGGGGGGGCTCCATTTTTTCGGGGGGGGGGGGTCATTGACCTTTCAGGTCCGGTCATTGACCCGAAGGAATGCAGACAGACACAGAACCATCCTTTACTCACTACTCACATGAAAGTAGGTCACGAGACTTAGAGTGTTAAAAAATAATGGGGGAGAAACACAACGCTATAACGCGTTGTGTTTCTCCCCCAGTATTTTTTTAAGCAATAATTTGGAAAAAGCTATGTGAATTTACTTGCTACGCCCCCACCTTGTAATACCATCCAGTTTGTGTCTGAGGAGATAGTCTTTAGAGTCTAACTCATAAACTGATTTCTCTTTGCGCAAGGATTCAATCACTTTAATATTATATCTTAAGCCGTTACAAGTTGCCAAAATGTGTTCGTTGTCAATAACACTTTCAAAAAAATAGACACAACCTCTCTTAAGCCTATTTCCTTTCACACCAATAATTTTGGATTGGTATTCAACAGTGGGGGTTTCTGTCACTTGTGGTTCAGAAATGTGTTTTACGACATGTACACGGCAAAAACTTTCGTTTTTTACACATTTCCTCCCACAAGGTGATCCTTTCTTAATTCCCCTAGTAAGCATTTCAGGGCAAGTAGTGGGACGGCTAAATGCCCTACGACGCTCTTCTTGTAATAATTGAAATTGCTCTGAAGGAGCGGGTTTAGGAGTAGGTTTAGGAGTAAGTTTAGGAGCTGGTTTAGGAGCTGATTTAGGAGATGATTTAGTAGCAGATTGAGAGGAATCAGTTTTGTGATAGGTATGATCTTTAGGTGTACTAAGTGGTGGGGTAGGAGGCAATGGTGATAGTGGGATAATGGGTGTGCTAAGACGATGAACAATGGTTTCAACGGAAGGGGTATTAGGATGGTGGTGAACTGGCTTCTGCGGTGGCGGCATAGTAGTTGATGGTGGTGCGGAGTCCTTTGAAGGCGAAGGCGAAGGCGGTGAAAAAATACTACGAAGTCTAGAAGTGTTGGTTGGCGGAAGAATAGCTCTAGAAGTTGAAGGTTGAGATGCAAGTCGGTTCTTGTAGCAATCAGGAAGGTTTTTGAGGCGAAGAGTTTTCTTAGGTGCAGGAACAGCTGTAGTAGAAATAGAAGTCGAAGTAGAAGTAGTAGAAATAGTAGTCGGTAGAGAAGACATGGTTATAACTCTAAGTTCGCAGCGTAACGTCTGGAATCAGAATGAAACACTGGCCGCGGCTGGCTCGGCTTTTATAACGGTATGCAAATGAGAGGGGTTAGCAGCCGGTCATGACCGGTCATTGGCCCGGGAGGTGGGGGAAGGAGGTGGGGGAAGGAGTGGGGGAAGGGGAAAGGGGGGGGAGGGGGGCTCCATTTTTTCGGGGGGGGGCTCCATTTTTTCGGGGGGGGGCTCCATTTTTTCGGGGGGGGGGGGTCATTGACCTTTCCGAAAGTGGGTCAAGGTCATTCAAGATTTATAATGATCCAAGGTGATGGGAACAGTAATACTGTTCCCACCACCCTGTTTGCCTAGCGGTTCCCACTCCCAACCCACTAGTTACGTTCTGCAAGGGAGGTCCCTGGGCCGTCCGCATCAAAGCGTAACTTCCCGTCCGCATCAAAGCGTAACCATTAATTTCAGGGAAACTGGAACAGTTAATGCAGAAACGCAACTCTAACCCCACCCAAACTAATCCCACCCATCATATTCCTAAACAAAATGCAAAAAAAAGTCCGGCTTGCGGATGTCCCACCCATTTTAAATGAAGTTCAACTGAACTTCTGAATTTACGGTTAATCTACCCCCTAACATCTAGCTGTAAAGCAAAACAAATGCACAAAACAAACATAAATTATTAGTACCAACACATTATTATTAAAAACCAAATAATTCAACACAACCAAATACCATCATTATTCTTAAAATTAATACACCTTAATGCTAAACCCAACTTATAACTAACATCGCAATGCGCAAATTATTTCTTAAATTAAATACACCTTAAAACTAAACACACACACACACACATACCACATTGCATTAAAAAACGCAACATAGTAAAAGAAGTTCAAATATATATAGGCCTACTATATATTTGAAACCTCTTGCTGAGTCGCCAACAACCTTTCGCTATGAAAGTTTGTTGGCAACTGAAGCAAAGATATAGCTCCTATCGCTCCTCGGGTTTTCAAGTAGTGGGGGGAAGTTGTTTCACTCCAGTACAGTGTTCAATCCAGTCCAGTTCACAGCACTGTAAAAGGAAGGTAAAGAAGTGGGGAGCGGCGCATGCGCAACAACACAAAACCAAGGTTTGAGGTTAGAATTATCCATGTGCAGTAGCGCTAAAGTGAGTAATACAGGACTAGGCGCATGCGCATAGCATAGACTCATTCCCATCCGGACAACTCATTGCATGCGCAGCAGGTTTGAGGTTAGAATTATCCATGGCAGCTGCCATATTTAGTCTGGTTTCACCACATAAAGTCAACAACCGGTGGTGACCGGCCATTGACCTGGAGGAGTGGGGGAAGGAGTGGGGGAAGGAATAGGGGAAGGGGGGGGCTCCATTTTTTCGGGGGGGGGGGTCATTGACCTTTCCGATCGGTCATTGACCCAAAGGAGTAGGGATGGACACGGAACCTTACTTCTCTTACTACTCAGGTGAAAGTCGGTCAACCAGTCATTTGCTCACCATCTGCCGCCATCTGGCTGGAGTTATTGCCTCTATAAAAGTGGGTAGTTTATCGCGCCACAAACATTCATTGCCTTGCATCCGCTCAGTCATCATCTCTCATTAGTTTTATGTTATGACTACTTCGGTAACTAGGTTTGAGGTTAGAATTATCCATGGAATAAACTTCCTTACTTTTAGCATTCATATTGTAGGTTAATTCTAACCTACAAAATTACTACTCCGGCATTTTCTTTTACACTTCATTTTATATCTCAGTCTTCTTTTAACTTCTAAATGTAACACATCGGTTACAATGAATACACAATGTTTAAAATTAAAGCTTTTGCGAACACAACACATATTACGAACTACTTCTAAACCTTCAATTTCAAAGTGTAAAACTAATTTAAATAGAGTTAGAAAGAAGTACAGTTTTAACCCATTATACTGTTCAACAACTTCTCAGGTTAATGTTGATGATAGTGTTATTTACGACATTTTACGTTCTATGTTACACTTCAATAACTTTGAACTTATTACACCTATCGACTGTGTTCAACAAGTTTTTTTTATTTTACCCCCACCATTCTCTATATAAGGGCCCCGACAATAATTCCTACTTCATTATCTTCTATGCTCTTCAGCTTACAACATCTCCACTCTAATTTATACTACAATAATAATGGAGACCAACCAAGAAAATGTTCAAGTTCATGAAATATCATCAACAACTCATCCAAGGGAAAATCCTTTTAGAAATTCAACTTCAACAACTCCTCAGAACCCTGTACAAGTTCCAGATGTATCTTCTACAACAATAAATGATGTAGAAGCTATTCTTCAGTCCCTTGTCGGTTTCGACTGACCTGTATGACAATCACCGATAAACTGAACTCTTAGAGTTCAATCTTTTTTAAAACCCCCTCCATATGACCTTGAAGCAATTATCCCCTCTCCTTTATACACTAACTCCTACTTCAAAAATTAACACCATCTCCTCACCCCTTCTCCACCCCTTCATTTGATTTAGCCTCTCCCCACCTGAAGCTATATGGCATGGCATATGGCGGCAGCGACTGATTTGGCAGCTGGCCGATGGCAGCTGGCCGGCAGCGGCTGGCAATTGGCACGACTTCCGTTTTGAAAGTAACCAAACCCCACTACTAGTATCTTAAAAAAAGAAAATCTTACCCCTTAGTTCTCACCGTAACGTCTAATAATGACATAGCTCCTTTCTCAAGTTAAAGTTGTAAAATTTTTTATTATTGTTATCAATCTATACATTAATAGGCAAGCATGTTTCATTTCCTCCTTTTTTCAGCTTGTGTTCATCGTAGAAGAAATAAGTGCATACCGTTAGAAAAATATTGTGCTGTAGATGAACAGAATCGCGTTTTAATTCACATTGGCCCCGAGGGCTACGCCCTACAGGCTCTCAAAGTTTCAATGTTAATCTTATGGGAGAAGATAATTGACTGAATTGTTTGACAACTAACTGTTGTAATAACAAATAGTAGCAAATCAGGAAGAACAGATGTTACAGTTATAACATATTGTTTTCTCTAATTTGGTCAAGACAGTCTAGATGAACTAAAAAAAGTTGTGGTTGAATTTCAACCAGGAGGCGATCCCTAGTAATTATTTAATACGCAAAGGGATGTTTTATAATTGAAACTCCCAATACAATGTTCAACTGATTTTCAAGCTTTTTATGTCGTTGGATAGTGCTTGGTCTAAAGTGGATTCTGACAAAAATTGATGAGAACCGAACTTTCAATAAAGGCACTGTCAATAATTGAAATACAAAAATTACCATTAGAATAACATTGGAATTGGGTTAAGCATTTTAACATCTGTTAATGTACGAATGTAAATAAGTGTAGTTTGGTAATCACAATATTTAATTTGTCGGGTGTAATTTATCTAAAACTAAACATTACCAATGAATACAAAAATATAAAGAAGGTCACATCCCATATTAAAAATTGTCAAACAAATTGCTTCGCTATAAGCGCTGTAAACGAATTGAGCCCTCCAAGTAGAGATAGCACCTGCGGAACGTAGGCCTAAACATAGTACACTGTACGACAGAAACTCAGAGAGAGAGAGAGAAGGGGATATTAAATTTGTTATTTAGTATTGCGTCGTTAAAAATTTTCCTTAAAACATAAGTTACCTAGCTTATTTGGTATAATTGGAAAAATTTTTTCAAGGAGAACCGTTATTTTAAGTCATTATATTCTTTTATTGTTAGGACTTTTGTATGGAACTTCAAACTTCTAATGTAATTCTAATAGAGATATTTTATTAAACCATATGTGTACGAAAATAAAAAAAAGTTATAATGTGCGTCGTCAGTGTATATCGCTATTTTCAAATTCCTACTTAGAGATCAAAATGAACTCTAAAGTAGGTGGAGGAAGAAAAAGTTCCTACGTCTGAAAGGGCCAGTAATGGAAAACTATTATAGGTTATGTATAATTTCTGAGTGTAGTGTGTGGATGAGAGAGATTCTTTACTGGTGACCATCTGCAACGAAGTTAGAATGTAAACTGACTAATATAGGTAGTTATCTCGTGCGCGCTTTCATGGTGGAGTGCGCTACTACGTCAACCAAATCTTTCTTGACCGTTTCTCCATAAGATGTGACCTTCTTTATATTTTTGTATGCATTGACGTTACATTCATAGCAATGGCTTGTGATAGAACATCCTCGGGTAAACTTAAGTTTTTTAAACAGAAAATTTTTGACGAAGTAAAAGAGTTAGTCAAAAGTTATAAAAACAATAATATACATAGAAAACTTTTAAAACCAACCCACCAATGCATGTACCAGCCTGGTAAGTGGACACAAACCATATTGAATTTCTCCATGAATGCTTTGGGAGTGTTGTTAGCAAATACTAATTAATTAATCACTAGTGAAACTACAAAATAATTAGTTTTCATTGGTTCTCCGAAAAAAATCACTTCGGTAACACATTAAAAATATTTTCTCTGTTTAAAATTAAAGTTTCATTAAAATTGTAGCTTTCCTAAAAATCGTTGAATTAATTTTGTATTGTAAACTCTCCCAAAAGTTCCTTCCCCATATCAAGATAACACTAATCTGCTAGTCAAACATATAAAATGATCACTTAATTAAAAAAAAAGAATTGATGTGAAAGAACAAACTATATTATTAGGGCCTACGTATACTACATACTCGCCTACGGCTCGATGGGGGCTCCGCCCCCATGCCCCCTTAGGAGTTGCCCCCTAGTTTGAATTAATAAAAAGCCAAGTGTGAAATAGTTTAGTTCCACACAAGATCTGAACAGCCAAGACAGTAACAATACCATCTAATACTCTAAATTCACAATCAATAGTTAAAAAGCTTTAATAATCTCCTATTAGTAGGTTTTAATACCCCTCCTTAGTAAATAGTTTAAAAAATTGAGCTGTGAAATAAATATTATTTATGTAAATATTCTAGGTGTTATGCTTGATGGAGGGTCCAACCTAATAATTGGTTGCCCCAATTCCTAAATTACTGTCAAAACCTAATACAATGAACAGGCTAGTTGAGGGCTCAACTCCGACGACAGTAACAGAAGCCGCCAATACACACTACTCACAATAAATAATAATAAGCTTTGAAATTTGCCCACGGCTCATGGTTTAATCCCACTCCCTAGTTTCCCTTAATTCGTTAAAATATAATGGAGTTGTGAAATATTAATGAATATTTAAATAGTCATGCTCAAAAGTTGTTCTGTAAAAATTTGGAGATACGATTATGATTGAGGCACATGATATGCACATTATTGAGGTAATAGCTGTATTCTGAAAAGATAAAAGTGGAATAAAATTATAAGTTTATAAAGAAGATCGTTGTATGTAATAGAAGAAAAAAGGGACAAAATTAAGATATTTGAAATTAAAAAAAAAAAATATGGTATAGGCTAAGATGCTTCAGTTCCGCCACGGGGTGGCCAAGAAACGCAGGAATCATATATGTACCATATAAAGAAACGATAACAATTTTATCATTCAAAATCAGCAGTTATTAATTTAACAATTTTAAATGTAATATATATATATATATATATATATATATATATATATATCAGTTCAGAAAATTATTAAAAATAGAGCCCTAGTAGTATGTAATAGATCACAGGGTATTAGGTACTATAATTATGAAGTCTTAAAATATTTATATAGTCTTAAAATGAAGAAAGTTGCAACTTCAGAACCATAAAATCGGCGTACATTATGCATTTTCAACCAATGGTAGTAAAAAACAACCAATTGTGAAATAATAGCCAAAAAAGGATTATTGGTTAAATTAAAATATACTGAAAGAGTTACGCGAAGGTAAGAATGGAAAATTCAATCGTTCTATAACTTGATATGTTCAATTGTTTCCTAAACTAAAATCTAAGCCTGATTGGACAGCAGCAAATGGGTCAAAGACCGGATGTCAAACGTGTTGGGACACGTTCAACTCTCCAAAGTAAAACTCCATCAGAACTATCAACTGATAGAGCTATATTCAATCTGGGGATTCATATAGAGAGACAGCATACAAAAAGTAGAAAATTAAGTTATAATTACTGTATCAGGTAATTTTTTGTGCGAAAACCTACAAGAAAATTTCCAGCATGAGAAATCTAAATTCTAGAAATGTAATAAGACCTAAGATATTTTAAGCAATTAATTTAGAAATCAAAGCGGACATCACCTGAATGTAAATATTCTCCATAACTTCATTTCCAATAATAACACAGCAATCAGAGGGAAAACCATACGCAAACAACTATGCGCCCTATAGAGAATAATTATCGGGAACAGGTGTAGTTAAAAGATATAATTTAAATACAAGCGAGAACTAAGCGACTATAATACCGCTACAAGCGACATCTTTAAGAAATAACGTACTTCCTAACCGACACCACGTCTTTTTAGAATTTTTTACAATTTGAAAGTTGAAAATTTGTAGTGTTAAGGCATAAATACTGTATAAATCAAAGCGAGTATTACCCTGGTGAAATAACCCGCTCTCAATGCATCGAAACACCGTCGTCTACTCAAGACGTTTATGTTTATATAGAATACAATATTTGTATCTAACACAGGTGTAGTTGAAAGAAATCATTTAAACACGAGCGAGAACTAAACCTGCAAAGTGATCTACGATACCACGCTGTGATATACGCTGATACGGCTGAACTACGTTACCGACAAATCTATATTTTTTACCTTTTTTATAGTTTAAAAGTAAAAAAGTTGTAGTTTTATGATTTTCCCTAAATTGAAACATCTCAAAGAATGTCCATGCCAAATTTCAAGTCTCTATCTTAAACGGTCGCTTCAGGAATTTAAGATCATCAGTGAGTGAGTGAGTGAGTCAGTCAGTTACACATGGGGCTGTATATATTATAGAGAAGATCAATGAAGAAATAAACAATTTCACTGAAACAAAAATAGAAAAACATGAACAAACTGTTTGGAACCTGCCAAAGACCCCTGTTATTCACAAAAATACTATTCGTTATAAAATAAAATGGATGTTATGAAATAATTATTTATTAAATAACTATTCTTGTCACTTCCCTTAAATTATGTCGAAGTTAGGGTTACAGGGATATTTTACAAGTTCAGTGAATGCAAAATTCGAACTTCAAATAAAATATAACTGTAGTTAGTTCTACAAACAAGTTGTATGAAATTTAGTAGCAATAAAAGTTATAAATCGGTCTTAAAGTAACGATTTGAGATACGACAAAAAGTGAAACGTTTAAAAGTTAGATTTATGTCACCAATTCACAAACAACCTATACTTTAACAGTATAGGTAACAGAGAAATCCGTTTATATTCAACAGGTAAGATAAAAAAAACATATAATATTAGATGACATTAATTATAATTTTTAAGTTCAAATTTTTATGAGTGTTAAACATTTAAATATAGTGAATTTCTTTTAATATCACTGTCAAGCTATAAGTTAATACAAAACTTCAAGCTTATGGTGAAGCAAAATGCAAAAATTCAGCTACTTACAGCTAAGTTAATGGAATGTTTTGCAGTAGAACTATAAAAACAATAAAAAATTCAGCTACTTAGGAATAAGTTCGTACTTCAAGCTCTGTTCAATGTTTTAAACTTTTAAATCTAGTAGATTTCGTTTTAAGCAAAGTTAATACAAAACGTCAAGCTTCTTAATACAATATTACTGTAGTTAATGAATAAAGTATTGCAAGTATTAATTAAACATTGCAGATATACCTCAAATAGTCGGAGACCAAAGTTTTGGGTCAGTAAGTAACAAACAATTATAAAACAATCAGTTCCGCCTAGTAGGCAAATAAAGACATAATTTTGGCATTCATCACAATTTTTTTTATGTTTGAGACTTTTATTTATATCGGTGATGTCCAAGATATGTGCATGCGCAATTTCGAAAGATCTAAAAAATGTCCTTTAAATATTACTGTCAAGCTAAGTTAATACAAAACTTAAAGCTTATGGGGAAGCAACATGCAAAATTCAGCTAAATACAGTAGAATTAAACAGAATGTTTTTAAAAAAAAACAATAATAAACAAAAACAATAAAAAAAAAATGGAAATTCCGGAAAAAATTCCTTACTTTAAGCTCTGTGTATCGAGTTTGGCATATTTGAAACAAAGTTGTAGTAAAAGATCGTCTCAAATATTTTAAAGGCCCAACCGTTTTTGCCGCTAGAGCAGAAGAAATAAAATAATTTTACATTTAGTGAAGGACTACGTGGTTGATAAATCTAAAAAAGAAAAAAAACTATATAACTCCTACATGACATTACACAAGTATATCTTGACGATTAAGGGAGGAAAGATACAGCAATATGTCGAGTTTTTTGTTTTCAAAATAACCTAAATTTCAGTAATTTAATGTGCTTTCGATAAGTTTGCCTTGGGAGAGCTAAACAAGAAACGATACAAATTAATTTTATTCCTATAAATATATCAACCTATATTATTTGAGGGGGTAAAATTTGAAATAATTAATGTAAGGATTAATTTGAACGTGTAGAATTTGAAGTAAACGTCAATATTAAAAATGTCACAACATTGCTAGCCAAATGGAAGAAAATTGGCCATAGGCAGATCCTTCACTCAATTCCATTTTAAAGTGCAAGCTGATTTTCGCACCCTAATATAATAAGAAGTGAAAGATCTTGTTACAAGTCTTGTTAATAAGCGCACATTTCTCTTAAATCTATAACCATTGGGATGATGGTTAAATGATTACACAACTTAGACTAAGGGGTAATGCAGTACAGCCGTGGTACAGGTTTAGTTCTCGTACTTATATTATTGAACAAATTTAACTACAGTATGTGATCTACTGTACCACGGCTGTACTGCTTTACCCCTTAATCTGCCTTACCGACACTTCACGAATTTCTGATACCCCGATGAGTGAGTCAGTCAGTTACACATGCGGGAGTATATAATTTAGATGCATTTAAACCAACGTGGTTTTTGGAAATTGGGGTTGCAAAAACATCCCAATAAAATTTATCACTATTTCAGGAAGATTTCTTCCTATGACTGCTATTAAAATACCTGTAAGATATATTTTATAAAATTATCAGTTTAAAAAGTAAAAATGTCGAATTTATTTATATAACGCCATTTTTCTTTAGGAAGAAAATGCTTGAAGACAACGTATTTGATCTTTCTGATCTCTTTATCGACTCACTCAATCTCGATGCGAACATTTCTCCGCAAGTCAAAAATCAATTTAAGAAAACAGAAGAAGATCCAATCTTGAAACTACTGAGGAAAGACCCTCGTGAAGTTCTGGGATTCAACAGATTTTGCAAACCCCAGGAAATTCCCGAAAGTGCGATTGGAACACCGATACAGGAGTTCTACAGGGGGCTGAATGTGTTTGTTACAGGGGGCACTGGGTTTGTGGGGAAGGTACTGATAGAGAAACTGATAAGGTCAGTCCCACATTTGGGGAAAATATATGTTTTGATAAGGACGAAGAAAGGGATGTCAGCCAAAGAGAGATTTGAGAAATTATTGGAAGATGAGGTAAGAAATGTTTTTCTCATGCAATCATAAATATATCTTACCATTAAAGCATAGGCCTACCATAACTGATATTCATTCTTTTACTAAGAATTCAATATCGATAGGGCAATTACACTATTTTAAAAAAGTTTTGTGTTTATATGTCTTGTTATTTTTTCTATAACATACTAGCGGTTTCCCGTCACTGCTTCGCGCTTGATTGAATTTATTGGAGGTAATTAAGCTCGTTCGCTACACTCACTCGCTGTCACACTCACCTTATATATAAGAAATTGCTAAAATACCTAAAATTATAATTGTTCATAAAAGAGGAAGTATGGATGTATGTATGTTGCCTACAGACTCCGAAACCGCTAAACAGATTGTAATGAAATCTTCAGGCATTATTAAGGGCATTATTATTCAAGGGTGGTTTGTATGAAGTTTGGAGCAAATCTGTCTAAAAGGGCTCTGGCCCGGAATGCATACATTAGTTTGTAAGAAAATCTGAAAATCTCTATCTTTTCTATTGTTATTGGTTGCTAAGAAAGAACTTCAATGAAAAACTCTACTTATAGGTATTACAACGATTTCTAATATTCTTTTGAAATTGTTCAATAAGAAACACAAGTGATATGCTTGACATTTTCATATTTGTTGTACATGCTGCAGTTATTTCTGCGTATGAAGACCGAGGTGCCGCACTACCAGAGCAGGCTGGCCTACATTGACGGGGACATTTCTGAGCCAGAGCTGGGTCTGAGTGAGGCGGATCGGCAAACGCTGCAGAGTCAAGTCCACGTCGTGTTCCACAGCGCCGCTGACGTCAGATTTGTCTGTGCAGGTATTTCTGCGTATGAAGACCGAGGTGCCGCACTACCAGAGCAAGCTGGCCTACATTGACGGGGACATTTCTGAGCCAGAGCTGGGTCTGAGTGAGGCGGATCGGCAGACGCTGCAGAGTCAAATCCACATCGTGTTCCACAGCGCCGCTGATGTCAGGTTCATCAACTCGCTGAGGAAGGCTGTCGTTTTGAATTTTATCGGCAGCAAAAGAGTTATTGATTTGGCCAAAGGAATAAAAAATCTCAAAGTAGGTTAAAATATATTTAATATTAAGAAACTGTTAAGTGAAATATATCAAAATCAAAAATTTCCTTCAAATTGGAAATTTAAATAATGAAATATTTTTTTTATAAATAGTAGTAAATTTCTCTCTCAATAGCTTTCATAACTCTAAAACCTAGACTAAAATACTCGTTTGCTCTGCTCATTGGTTTCAGGAATCGGATTGACAAATTCGCTCAAATTACCCCAATATTAAATTGTTTGAATTCACTTACTTGTCCCTACAGATAGTAAATAAAAATAATTATTTTATCAAAAGTTTCAACTTAATTAATTTATTCTTGCAGTCTTATGTCCACGTTTCAACAGCCTTCAGTAACTGTGTCAGAAGAGTGGTTGATGAAAAATGCTACGAATTGAGTGTGAGCTACAATGATATTTTGAAAATTTTAGAGGAAAAATCAGATGAAGAAATAGAGAAAGAAGAGAGCAAGTAAGTTATTTTATTATTCTTGATCGGTTACCAATAATAAGTAGGCTATTAGAATTGAGTTAGAAACATTAAACTTAAATGTTTGTTAGTGAATACTAGGGGCTTGCAGGGACAAATGCCACTAAAATTCCATATGACAATGTTATCTAAAAAATTAAGTTAGAATTCATCACCTGCTAACTCAATTACTATTTTTATTCTTAAACTCTTGTGTGAATTTACAAGGCTGGTTTTTTTTTATATAATACTACGTAATTTCACTAAACCTTTTGGCGGTATCAAAACATTTAGGCCGGTCGCACACCGAAACGGACACGACGCGACAAGACCCGACGAAACCTTTTACGACTTCGCGAGCGAAGACAATAATATATGTTTTAGTGTACGAGTATTCCATTTAATAATATGTGTTTACCTTTGTTCGCGAAGTGTCGCGTCGCGTCCGTTTTGCTGTGGGGCGGGCCTAAGTAACCAATCTTCCCTGTACAAAAATACAAAAAGCAGTCTATTGTGTGGGGGACAGATCAAATTTATAATAATATCATACTGCCGGATGCAATAAAAATAGTGTTGATCTTAAACGCGTATACATGATGAGTTCGTAACTCAAGTAAATAAAATAGTTCAATACAACTTGAAAAAATGATTATTATCCCAATCTATGGAGTCTAGACCAACCATTGGCACGTGCCGCGCATTCCGTCGTCGCCGGTCCCGGTGTGAAAAAGGAACTGTTTGTGTTTTCGTATGTGTCCGTGTCATCGTGTGTATTTATTTATTTGTTTATTCGTATGTGATTTTTATAACTTGACGAGTTCAGTTTGAATGAAACCTTGACAACCTGCACACCTGATGAAGATCCCTTTGATGGATTGAAACTGCAGTAGTGTTTCAACTACTATTGGATCACTTGACAGTAAGGTATATAAACCATTTAGTATTAACTATAAAGTGATTCGGTTGGCTAACATCATGAGATTATTATCCCATGAATACTGTACACTTATTTATCCTGGATCCCTGTGTCCCCCACTCCACCCATACCCCCACAATCGCCGTGTCCCCCATTCCCCTCTCGTGACCCGCGCTTCCTTTACCCCGTATGCCCCCATGTCCAGAGTTTTCCCCATGCCCCATACACAATAGTCCCTGTGCCCCGCATTTGGCCGTGCCCACATGCCCACTGTTCTTAACGGTTAACAACTGTTTCAAAACGACTGCTAAACATTAGTGTTCCTTTATTTTTGTATATCTTTTGTTTTACTTTCATTACCAAAATGGGAACCCATAATACCAATGTTATAAATTGCAATTTTTTTACAATTTATGCCAAATTCTATTTTTTCTTAGATTGAGGCTGTTTCTAAACTTATTTTTGGACCAAAACACCTTTAAATGCAAAGTTTAAACAACATCTAACCACTAGATTTCGAGATCGTGGAACACACATCGCTTCAGACACTCCTCGAATTATAGTATAAGATTTTCATTCTCACTGCCACCAAACATGAAGTGGTAAAGCTCTTTGGCGAATCATTACTCATCTACTGTGGAGAGCTGGGGATATTCAAGTTCAGAATTGTATCAGAATAAATAGTCAGATTGAAATTCGAACGCAGCACCTCCGGAATGATGAGGTGCTTCAAATACTTAAGCTTCAATAATGAGCTTTCATATTCCACTGTGAAATTCACCACAGTTGTATGTGTAGAATGGTTTAAGCTGCCAGTATCAATCTGAAAACTCGTTTAGTGTTTTAGCTTTGATTCCACGAATTAACGATGAACTGTGATGAGAATTTAAATAGTTTATACTGTTCTACCTAAATTAATCAAGACTTAATGTCAGAACTTTCCAGGATCATCCAAGGATGGCCCAACACTTACACCTTCAGCAAGGCGATGTGTGAGAAAATGATAGCTGAGGAGGCACAGGACCTTCCTATCTGTATATTCCGTCCCTCTATTGGTAATTTAGCATATTTTATTAGTACTTTATTTTAAATTGTAAAGGACAACTTTAAGCTAATTTTGAAATTGACAACATAAATTAAGAACACCTATTTAAATTAGGATGATATCCTTCTAATTTAAGTACAATATCAGAAGTACTTGACTATATTAATATATATGAAAATCTATGTGATACACTTCTATTTTAGTTATTTTACAGAAGTGTTGTGGCTTACAATAAATCAAAATCCGAACAATAATTGCAGTGTGGCCGACATACAAGGAACCTTTGAGGGGTTGGACGGACAACATTTACGGACCCAATGGATTGCTTACGGCTGTTGGATTAGGTCTGTTACACATCCATAGGATCGACAATTCTCTCTCCGTCGACACGGTTCCCGTGGACTTTACTGCGAACGCCATGATCGCTGTAGCCTGGGAGACTGCCACTGACAGGTACTAAGTTAGTTGACGATTAGTTAGTATACTAAGTAAGTTAATTTTTCAACATCCTAAAAAAATTAAGCTCTAGAAGTTAACATAAGAAAATATTAATCATGAGGTAACTTTTGGCCGAGTATTACAAATATATGAAATACTCGTCTGTGGTTTTCAAAGTAAACATCATACAGAAGCACGATTGTCATTGCTTGAACCGTTCGACATAGTGTGCCACGAAGGGTTGTTATTCAAGTCAATTTGTTTTGGTTTTCAAATTAACATTACAACGAGTAAAATTGTTTTTGAATGAAATACAGTATACAGTAAACTGAAAAGAAAATTATGAGTAACGAGACCTCGATGGCGTGAATGGAGACATCGAAAATTCAACGGAAGGAAAAGTAAAATTAAAAATTAACTAAATAAACTAAAACACTATAAGCCTAAAACTTGAGTTAAGTTAGAAGAATCAAGAAGGAAGAAAGAAGAAGGAAGAAAGAAAACTGAATAAACTATGCAAAAATAATTTTAAAAAGACTTAGTGAAATAAAAACGTTTCAATTGTGAAGCACAGTAAAATACTTATGTAAATTTTCCAAATAATGTACATTCCCATACAATTTCAAATATTGTCAGCGGAATAAATTTTATTATTATTACAATTTTTAATCAATTTAAACTTTCTATTTTCGTTCTGTTTTTTATTAATGATGGTGTCCCTAAAGGGTCCATACTTGGACCTATGCCGTTTAATCTTTAATACATTGGACATCTCTAAAACCTAGAGACGTCTCATTAGCCCTTCGAGCGTATGGTACAGTTTTCCTATGTTAACACGCTGATACAAATTAAGTCACAAACTCTTTAAATTCTCTGAGGATACACTATTTAATTGGTTTTATGTGAAAAAGTTTAACTCGAGTAAATTTAAAGCGAAAATATTTTGTCTGGAAAATCAAATTATTCTTCATGAAATCCAAATTTATAGAATTTAATTTCCTTGTAATCTTTTAGCTGTTTAAATGCATGGAAGTGTGGATTGGCAAAAAGTGTCAGTAAAGACAGATTTAAATCAGAAATTAACAAAAGGTAGTACTTTCAAGGCACTAATTTCAACTTTCAGAATGTAAAACCATACACATTTTTACTAATAACCAAGGTATAGTCCCTTTAAAATTATTTTATTGATAAAACTAAAACTTTGCAAACCAATGGTCTCAACGTCTACTTCACAAAATCTATACTTATTTAATACGCTAAGGGTTTTTTTGTCTTGAGAACTCCTCCTACAATTTTCAACCGATTTTCAAGTTTTTGGTGTCGTTGGAAAGGGCTTGGTCTGTAGTTGTTATCGCCAAAAACTGATGAGAATCGGACTGAAAATAAAGGCGCTATCCACCATTGAAATCTCAAAATTTCGCATTTAAATAACATTGGGATTGAATAAAGCATTTTAAACATATGTTGATAATCAGCTGTAAATACGTGTAGTTTTGGTGATTGAAAAGATTCAAATTATTGGATTGATCGGATGTCATCATTGATTTAGAGCTAAAAGTAACATTTGTATTGTATCAAAATAAATTGCTCGATTTCGAGCAACTCTTATACTAGTACTTATTGAACCTCCAAAGGTTACAAGGAGTCAGAAGATAATCTTGAATCTAATCATAGTTCAAGATGTGCATCATATTGAATTTGTCTAAGAATAAAGAACAACATAGAAAACCCAACCTTAAAAGGACGACCTAATCAAAAGAGCAGGCGATGAAACTTTGCATTAAAATCATATTGCCGAAAACAAAAAATGCAATAACTCCCGATACACTCCTCCTTTTGAGGTCGGGTTTGTGGCAAAGTGCTCAGAATCTAAATTCCTTTAAAAATTGTTTATTATATGATGTAGGCCATTGAATGTTTTCACAAGATCTTATGTAGGGGAGGACCCTAAGTCGTCACAGAAACTGCAATGGCCTACGCCATATGACACAAAACATTAAAGAGCATTTTGCCACAAACTCGACCTCTAAAGGTTGAGTGTATCGCAAATTATTGCACTTTTGTTTTCGGAAATATCACTTTAATGGAAAGTTTGATCACCTATCATTATTGACTCGGTCACCCTTTTAGAGTTGGGTTTGAGACATTGTTCTATATTTATAAAGACTTTTAATTTGATATACATCTTGATCTATGCTTGCCATTAGGAAATGACTCCTAGTGGACTGTCCTCCCTTGAATTTTTAACGATAACTCTCAAATGGAAACTCTAATTTTGATAAAAATTCAATATAGAAGTGTAAGACAGAATTCTTTATGTTAAGTTCGAAAACCAGCATGGTCGGACTATGGGAACGGGGTTATATGGGGTTCCAAAAGGGTAAAATTTCTAAATTCAACGATGTTAACTAAAGCCAATGGAAAGAGCTAGAAAAAACAAACAATTTAGTATTTTGAAATTTTAACCTGGCTTAACATATTATGGAAAAAATCCAAGACTACGTTTTCTTCGATATTCTAATGGGAAATCAACAAATCCCTCTATTTCACTTATTTATTGACATGAATTAATAAAATTTGGTATGTACATTCACTAGATAGAGTGTAACTTATATTTGCTTACAATATCCATATGGCTTCAAAACCTACATACTCACCCCCATGGGATTTTATGGGGGGGAAATAAGAGAATTTATATACAACTTAGCATGTTTCTGCCCTGGAAATGAATTATCGTCTATTTGCTTACAATGCCCCCATGGCAGAAAACCTTCATCCTCGATCCCATGTTGTATATGCCAAAATAAATAATACCAAATTCCATTAAAAATTCAGTGAGTGTGCAGGTCTGCTGCGACGGGGGCATTGTGTTGGTTTTGTCATATTTCACAGTTGCATACCAGGTGGTAGTTTCACATGAAAACATATTGTGTATCAGTTTTACAATATTACTGGCATCAGTTGCTTTTTAATGAGTTTACTTTAGAACTATTACTTTTTAATGAAGCATAGGTTTGGCTTAAAAACTTAACAGCTGACTATGAGTCACTGAAAGACATTATAAGTTATATAAAATGTTTTTAAGCAATTCCGGTACTCGAACATCTTTGTCACAAGTTAAATTTTTTTGTTAACAATTCAAATATCTCCCCCCCAATTCTCGAGAAGGATTAAGTTTAAAAACAACCTATAATCTTTTTTTCGGTTTAACTGGGTCAACTAGCATACAAAACCGTTAAGCTTACCTTGAAAATCCTCAGTGAAGTAAAATACATGAGTTCATCAAAAGTAATCTAAAAAAGTTAAAAAATAGTTTTCTACGCACAGTTTTTTTTTACAGGGCTACAGCCTTTATCACTGATGTGAATTCCATGAACCTTTTTACGGAGTTTACTATTTGTACGTAGTGCAAACCTTTGTATACAAATATCAAGTTTATTAAATATCCCAGATTAAAGCTTAGATATAACAAATATGAGTTTTCTAAAAGCATTCTGTTTACATTTTGTATGTTTAAGTTAAATAAAGCAGTTGACAAAATAATCAATTTTAATTCGTTTTAGGTAACCAAGTCACAAAAAGGTTGTTTCGTTTTGGGCTTTGCTCCCCCCCCCCCCCCGGCCCTACTCTTTCATTTATTTCTATAGGGTGCTTTAAATTTTGACCAGGTTTCACCTAAGTTGACTCAACATAATAGCTGATCACCTTGAGATGAATTTTTGAGTTGGATTGTATACAAAAATAGATCGTCTGTCACTGCATGATCATTGACTATGCACATTAACGTGAATAGACCTCTCATACAATGCATTTATTTTGAGGCAAAAATTTGGAAGTTCGGTGTACGCGGCACCAGAGTAGCTGCCATCGATATTTTTATTATTCACCTGAATTTACAGTGCTGCAAAAACACTTTACCAAAACATAAACATAACTTTTAGTTATAAAATGTTTTATATTTGTTTGAGAAGAGTGGTAATACTGATTTATCTATCATATGTTACGTGTACTTCCATGTATGTCGCACGAGATCGCACCACCGTCAATAGGCTTCACACACGCTTATGCAATGAGAAATCTACTCACGTTAATGTACATAGTCAATGGCATAATCAACATAAATATTGTTTTAAAAATCATATAATTCCTTCAAAATTGTAAAGTAGGTGAGTTTATTACTAACAGAAAGATATATATTACAAAATGGGCTAATTGCGCATGGGCCCCGTACTTAACCTATACAACTCAAAAGCCATATGATTAATAAATGTATAACAGTTGTGTTGTATTGACGCAAGTGCTATGCTATGCACTGCAGAGTATCTTTTATATTTCTCAGAAGTTTGGTGGATGGCTATGAAAGCCATACAATAAGTTGTGTTGTGCTTAATTGGTTTACACTTTTAAGCACTTAAAAGCGTTTTCTAAACAAGCATATAAAAAATTATGTTGTTTTTATTCAGTTCAGTGTCTTGGGCTCTCGGTTCACATTCGTAATTAAGTACATTATCAGCTACATAATAAAGAAGAAGTAACGAACTAATATAAGAGACATTGGTCAGGTTCACGTTCATCCACAGCAATCCACCGCAACCGGGATTCGGTGGATTTTTTTGCGGTTAGCAAAAAAGGCTCGCGAACGTCAACAATAAAAATCCCGGTGGGTTCATAAGACGGCAACAAAATGACGTCACCAGGATCCACCGGAATGTATCACGTGACCATTGGGATTTGTCACGTGATTAACTATATCCCGGTTACGGTGGATTGCGGTGGATGAACGTGAACCTGACCATTTTAAATATTATTATGACTTTATATTCATTATTGTAGAATAAACTCAATGCCGGTCTACAATTTCACATCCTGTCCAAGAAACCCTGTAACATGGAAACACTTCGACATTTTTTTAAAATACTCCGATGCTTATCCCTGTCATCAAGCAACATGGTTCATTTCTGCTGTAACAACAAAATCTGCACTACTGGAAAAAGTAGGGGACTTCTTCCTTCATACGATCCCTGCCATGGTTGAAGATGCAATATCCATTGCAAGAGGTAAAAAACCAAGGTATTGTACCACAAATTGATTTTATATCTTGCTCTTGACCAGAATTATAACAATGAATTTCTTTAAGTAAAAAAGGTTGAGCTTAATTCTTAATATTTTATTCTTATGTCATAAATCTGTATATTATCAGGCTACATAACAAATTATGAATTTGTAGGACCTGAATTATACATTTTCTGTACATTAATTAAATATCATCTCACACAATAAACTTTCTATGTGCACCAGGTTTCTCAATATATCCAAAACTTTAAGGGTACTCTATTTAAAAACTTTTTACTTTCACCCCGTCAATCATCCTGCTTGCAGAACTTATTTTCTTGTAGACTGTTGAGTAGATTATACAATGTATAATCTACTGGAGTTAGAGTCAGACTAGTTAATGGTGACACATCAAAATCATACAATTCCATTAGACACTCTTAGCACATTATACAGCTGTGACGAGAATTGTTAGAGAAATTATTTTATACATCCAATTTATTCAAGTGAACTTTTTCAGGCTAGTGAAGATGCATCGCAAACTATCAAATTTAAAAGAGAAATTATGGTACTTTCAGAACAGACAGTGGGAATTCCGTTGTGAAAACATAACAATGCTTTTAAATAAATTGACTGAAGAAGACAAAAAGTTATTCTACTTTGACATAGCTGATATGAGAGATTTACATGAATACCTCTTGGTTGGAAAACTTGGTACAAAATACTTTTACCTGAAAGAAAGCTTGGAAACAATGCCTGAAGCTGCAAGGAAATGGTTTTGGTAAAGTACTCACTAAACCAATTATTTTAACAACAAAAGCTGTCTACTTACCATGTATATATGGTTTGCCTTTGGACAAAGTGTAATAAATATATCAAAGGGAATCGCATAAATTGAAAAGTTAATAAAGAAATTATTTATATTTAAATTAGTATATGTGTGCTAAATTTTGATTTGTAATAATTTTAATGCATATATACATGATATGTGTAGACATCTTTCAAATTTATTTCTTTGAAATTAACAATTTACAACTGATTTTTGCTAAATAAGTGGTTTCTCAAAATTGCAACTGAATTTTTAAGAATTAAATTGTAGGCCTGCAGGGTGCCTCAAAATTGCCAGAGTAGTGAAATATTGTTTTTATTATACTGCACGCAGATCAGCCATTTTCTGGTTTGTTATAAGTCTGAAAAATTTACGTTTTCTGTAGCCTATGAAACAGCACCAAAATAATCTGTTAGTTTTTCCGTGAGCTAAATTTAAGTAGAGAATTCGATTACAAGTACTGAAAGTGGCTTTTTCCGGTACACTGTTCAATATTTCATTTTACTTAATGCTAAAGTTTTGCTTTTCCGCAAACAAATATGCTCATTCTGATGTTTGGTATATAGAAAGAAGCGCTTCCAACAGCAAGTAAGGGGTAACACGGCCATCAGCACTATTTTCTACTCAGAATTTTAAAGGCGAAATTAAAATAACATCTAATTGTGAAGATAATCAGGGAATTCAGGAAGGTATTGAGGGAATTTTCCCTGTGGTGAGAAATAAAATTCTGTCTTTCGACCGCACATTTATTTTAAACGAGGTATAAGAGTTAAACGACAGTGATATTTTTAGGAATTTTTAAAATTTGTTATTGCTTTTATATTTATACAGCATAATGAAAAACGTCGTTCATCACTCGGACAAAAAGTGATTTTTATGTGTTTAATCGCTTTAACATGATCGTGAACAGAAAAACCTTTTTCCGTCTAGTGACGAAAACTACTACTGTATTGCTATCGATTTATGGATATGATATGATATGAATTTTTTATTATGTTTTCAACCAAACTATAATAATTCTAGGGGAGAGATTTTAACACTTGGTTTTACACTTCTATTGATAACCCCACAATGATGAAGTCTTCAAAGTCATATAAGTAAGCATGGGAAAGTTCAATTAAAGGCCAAAAAGGACAGTGCCAAAAACCCAACCCCTAAATGATGATAGCTGACGTCCTGTCAGCTGTCGTCATTTCATAAGTTGACTTATAAAAAGGTATTTTACTACTCCCGCGCTTTTGGAACATCCGGTATGTATATATTTATTAGTTGTAGGCTATAAATAAATAAATAAATTTATGTAATAATTTTTATTATATGTCCTGACTTGTTAAATTAACATTAAATCTAACTCCAACTTTTCTACTTTCTAACAAATGTATAAGGCTCTTTTTAAAACTAAACGCCCAAAGGTGGCGATTTGTGTGCAATAAATGTTGATCAAATTGAGAAACTAAGTTTCTTAACCCATTTTATCTATTCAAATAGAAGCTCTGAGATATTAAGTTGTTGGTGTTTGCCATTGATTGGCTTGATTTTCTCAAAATGATCAACAATGAAGGTGGCACCTTCTATCGTGGTAGGAAAGCAACCATAGCCTACAACATTTGGTTCCTCTGTAACTTACATCATTTTTAAGTGTATTTTGGTACAATTTATGGATTAATATTAAACCATAGATTAATCATAGTATGCTTAATTCAAGTAGTATGCTTAATCTATGATTAAACTTAGCTTTCAATATAGATACTGGATGATCGCTAGTCTATGTGTTGTGTTTATCATTTCAGGTTGAAGGTGGCCCATTACACTCTACTGTCCGTGTCCAGTCTGGCAGCTCTCAAGTTGCTGGTGACATTGGCCCATGTGCTGCCCATCTGATGTCGACCCTCCACTAACTTATTAATACTAACAATATTTGAAATAAACTTACATCTAGTTAGCCTTGTTTGTTTATTTTTGTGATTTATTTTTTACAATAAATTGCCGAATTCAGACAATGTCCGACATTTTTACCCACTCCACAAATTGAGGAATGGACAATGCGGAATGCCCACATCGCGGAGTGAGCATTTTACTGTATTAGGACAATGGTCGAAGCAAAATACCCAGACCATGGAGAGGTTAATTGTAAGTACGCAAATGCCGAAATAAACTCGCCCTTTGGCAGTTGGGTAAAACCACGATATCCACATCGAGACGTGGGTAAATTTGATTGCACACGTCGCGGTATGGGTATTTGTAGTTTGCGCAAAAGCCGAATACCGTTCCTCACGGGCCAGACGTGCAAATCTAGGAATGTTACTCTCTCCACCCTCTATTCCGAGCAATAAAATCAATAAGAGTCAGTGCTTCATGTTTACCTTATTTTAAAGTGCTATGTTGAGTTTTAGTGTTTTGTTTTAAATAAGAATGATTTAACAACTATCTAACATCTGTTTAATATTAACGGTATTTTACTTATTATTTTAACCATAGGGCCTATTGTACGTTTCTCCTTTATAAACATTCAATGTGTATTTTTTATAAATTCAAATAAATTTAGTTATTTTTAGTATTAATGTAATACTACTTATGGTATTTTACTTTTCCGTTCTTAAAAAAAATTTTAAAGCAAATAACTTGATTTTATTTAGCTTATTTATTACATATTACTCTTTGTAATATGTAATAAATATATAAAAAAAGCTGTGCATGCAGGCTATTTAGCGTTTGGGCAAACCACAAATATACCCACATCATGACGTGGGCAATCAAATTTACCCACGTCGCGGTGTGGGTATAGTGGTTTTCCTCAACCGCTAAAGACTGTGTTTATTTCGGCAATTGTGCTCTTACAATTACCCACTCCGCGGTCTGGGTATTTTGCTTCGGCAAATGTCAGAATAAAATGCTTACTCCGCATTGTCGATATAGCGGAGTGGGTAAAAATTTTGAGTGTTGTCCGAATTCAGCAATTGAGTGTAACATATCTACACCAATGGCATTTTAACGATTTGACGTGGAACTGTCCAAACCCCGGTCTTGTTACTATCTAACATCATCAACCAGTTGTTAGAAAGCATCAAATTATATAATAGTCCAATCAATGACAGGTATGACCTGACCTTGGGTATCATAGTCAGGTATGACCTGACCATTTGATGACGAATGACAAATAGCCGTTAAGTTATATGTAAACTAGATGAACATCGGTAAGATTCTCACAGGAAATACTTATCAGAACTAATCCAGGATACCCGTCCTTATGGAGAGAAACTAAAAGGGTTCTTCAAAGCTAACAATAATTCTCCATTGAAACAAAATAATTCAATATTTTGTTTAGGTGAAGATAAAATATTATCATAGCAGACTATTTTGTAAAACAATTTACTCCCGAAGATAATAGAGCAAATTTATTTTAGGACATCATAAACAATTCAAACTATAACGCAATCCCCTCTGCTGAGAAACGAACTGAATCAGTTCCAAAGACGAAATATGGTACTTAATTAACAAACTTCTATTATGCAAGAAAGATCCATCCCGTGACCGAATCACAAATTTGTATAAAAAAATCTTCCAATCAAAGCAATTTCATATTTTTTAATAATTTTCAATACATGTTTGGGTTTGGGTATTTTTTCAAAGCTTGGAAACATGATTTAATATTGCCTATACACAATCCAGGGAAAACCAAAAAATCTCCAGAAATCTACAGACCCATTAGTTTATTACCAATAATTTGTAAATTATTTTTAAAGATTATCCTATACTGACTATCATAGTTTATCAACAAGAATAACATTATTATAAAGTTGCAATGCGAATTTAGATCTAAACATTTAACTAATCATTAACTGTCAATACTAAGAATACTTGGAAAAGGTTTTGAAGCAAAAAGACATACATTGGGTGTTTTCTTGGATATTTTTGCTGCTTTTGATAAGGTATGGAGTTAAGTTTATGATTCAAAATACTAATTTGTTTGTTTTCCAAATTTCTTTCAAACTGTTTAAGTTTTCAAATATTACAAATTAATTGCCAATATTGCCAAAACATTCCAAAAACTCATTGTTGACCCTTTTGGAACCCCATAAAACTCGGTTCCCAAGGTACGATCACGCTAGTTTTCGAACTTAGCCTAATGAATGCTGTCCTACACCTGTGTGCCACATTTCATCAAAATCGATTGTTCAAAATAATAGGACTTATACCACTGCATCTGATGTTATTGTTCAGACTATTGAATGGTCATATAAATTCTCCAGAGTTACTTCAACATAATTATTATGCGTACCTCGGGGGACTCGCTCAGGAACCGTCTTCTCTTCGCAGTACTTCTCGACCGGTTTCGAGTACAATTGTGGTCTCAGTCGTCGTCTTAGAACAGGAAGCTCAGCAGCCTCCATCCTGCACTTCTTCAACGAGACGCTGAATAGTTCAAGAGGAGAGTGGTTGTGATGGTTGTCTGGTTTATTTGCGCCATTAGGTAAACCAAACTAACAATTATCAATCAAGGTAAATCTAAAACCATACATTCTACATTAGCTTGCTTTGAAATTCGTTATTTCAGTAGTAATTGAGACAAAAAATCTCCTACGCAAACTAGAACGATTGTTGTTTCCTGCAGCGTTGGCAACACTTGCAGGTAACAAAGAGTAAAATGTTGGTTTTATTTAAATACTTTTTCAACCCACAAAACCTCTGTGGCGACATCCACGGATGTCGCAGAAACTGACACCATTGCTGTTATGAGATGTAGCTCACCTGTCACTACAGTCATCTTGGTTTATTTGCACAATCCTCACATATTGTCCAGAATGTCTAGTATTAGTTAGTTCCATCCAGTCGAGCTTCGCTTGTACAATTATAATTAGAATAGCTACCAATGGAATATTTCATATTATATCATTTACTCTACAGTTATGCTCAGTTATTGTGTTGCAGTGTAAAAAATGGTGTAGTCTTTTGGTGACCAAATAAATAATATTAGGTTGATAGAAAATTTTCTAAACACATATATTTTTTAGGCCTATGATGGAACATTTATGCTTAAATTGGTGTCGTATTATTTCACTACGGTTGTAATATAATATCGTAAAAGATTGAAACAGTAAAGTATATAGTATTTTTAAATTAACGATAACACGTGTTTTTATTTCTTTTCCTTTGAAGATTTGGCAATGAACTGTTTCTCGTTACATAAAAATACAAGGTTGAACATTGTATGGAAATCATCTTGACCACCTTGACGTATCTAAGAGGAAAATGCAATAATAATTCCTCTGGAGCATTTGACCACACTAACTGTAGTTCTCTGATATGTGGTATTGGTAGTAACATCCATGTTTGTATAAATTGGGAGACGAATCTTAAGGTTAGTATTATTTTTCAATCCATGCGAATAGTTTTAAACACAGTAATATATTATTTTAAAAGTTTTTTAAGGTTCAAGTTTATATATTAATAGGCAAGCATGTTTTTCCTTCTTTTTCTCATCTTGTGTGCATCATAGGAGAAATCCACGCATATCGTTAGAAAGAATGTCTTATATATAAGCAGAATCCCGTTTTAATTCACATCGGCCCCCAGGCTGGCTACAAAGTTTTGATGATAATCTTATGGATCAAGTATAATTCAGCTGTTGTAGTAACAAATGCTTAAAAATATAAAGAATATACGTGTTTCAGTATAAAATATATCTTTTAACTAATTTGGTCCAAAGGGTTTAAATCGAGTGAAATTTTGGTCGAATATTTCCCAGGGGGTGATCGCCAGGATAAACCAATAAGAATATGGTAAAATTTGTCCAAGGGAGGATTCTCAAGCTTGTTTATGGAGTTCAAAACTGCATAAGTCTATATAAAACAAAACCTACCTACTCTACAGGGTGTTCCAGTTTCTCCCACTATTTGGCTACTCAAGTCACATTAGTGTAAAATAAACAACTACCCCAATAGTTTGATATCCGTTCTTTACATGTTAAAGGTCATACTTTTCTGAGAGAACTGCCTTTTAAAATGCCCAAGTCTTCCGCAAATAAACATTTCCAGAAGGAAGGATAATAAATATTACGGCCTAAATCTATAATATATACAGCCCCATGTGTAACTGACTCACTGACTCACTCACTGATGATATTAAATTCCTGAAGCGACCGTTTAAGATAGAGACTTGAAATTTGGCATGGACATTCTTTGAGATGTTTCAATTTAGGGAAAATCATAAAACTACAACTTTTTTACTTTTAAACTATAAAAAGGTAAAAAAATATAGGTTTGTCGGTAACGTAGTTCAGCCGTATCAGCGTATAACGTCGCGTGGTATCGTAGATCACTTAGCATTTTTAGTTCTCGCTCGTGTTTAAATGATGTCTTTTAACTACACCTCTTACTGATGAAATTTTCGTGAGTACGTTCTATTATTGGCGACTTTAGTACTTTGTTTTTCATTAGTTGGAATGTCTACTAAATTTTTTTGTATTGAAAGCGGATCTTTTCATCAAGGTGATATCCGCTTCGATTCCTACAGCAATAATGCGCAATGTGTTGCCAATGCAGCATGTGCGCTTGCTTGGAATTACCTACATGGTGAAATCTCTTCACCTACTATTGATGGAATTCTCATGGCGGGTGACAGTTTATACAGACAGTCTCGTCGTGTGAATTGCATCAGTAATAGGTATCTGTTTCCCGAAGACCTAGTTAGAGATGTTATTATTATGGGCGAAAAAATCCAAATTGCTGACATATCGTACGTATGCAATGGTCTTTATCCACTATCTGCGAATGAGTTGTCTGACTCGGCCCGTCATTTGTCAAACATTTTGGAAGGCATTTTATCTACTGATTCGATCGGCGGTTTTCTGTTTACGGGACAGATGAATACAGTAGCCTTTTGGCGTGATGATGGCATGTTGTTTGTTTTTGACTCTCATGGAGTAGACGAGGAGCGTCGTCACATCTCAAACGATGGTGAAAACCGTGCACGTCTCTTTGTCTGCGAAAACTATTTATCACTCGCTTCTCTGCTACTTGCTAATTCTGCACTAGGTGGAATTGAAAGCCAGTATAATATTACTAAACTTACATTCCAAAGATCTATCGAGCGGACTGATTCAAAAACACATGCAGTTCTTCAATCGGAAGATATTCCAGTTGACCACCCAGTCGTTAAAAGGGGACCAGGGCGACCTAAGAAAACTAAGCGTGGGCGGCCTAAAGTTCTCTCGACCACCCTTGAAGAACAATTGGAACAGGCAAAGAAAAGATATGTCGAGAAAAATCGTGAGAAGCGTAGGGATGCGGTCCAGAAATACAGTCAACAACACCCTGAAGTTAACAGGGCTGCTGTTGAACGGTATTCACAACGGAATCCCGATGTAAACAGGGCTGCTGTTGAACGGTATTCACAACGGAATCCCGATGTACACAGGGCTGCTGTTGAACGCTATTCACAACGGAATCCCGATGTACACAGGGCTGCTGTTGAACGCTATTCTCAACGGCATCCCGATGTAAACAGGGCTGCTGTTAGTCTCTACACTCAACAGCATCCTGAAGTACATCGGGATTCTGTGAAGCGATATGACCAGCTCCACCCCGAAGCTTCGCGTCAGAGAGTTCAGATTTTTCGATTGAAAAATCCATTATTCAAAGAGCTTAGACATTTGCCTGCTTCACTTAGTTATCTCATCAACAAACATGGTCCAATGGCCAGCTGGAATGGAGATTTATTCGATCACATTACAGCTTATAAATTAAACAAAGTTAGTCTTTGGGCGGACGATATTTACAGGTGTCCTTTATGTGGTGCAAGGTTGTTTGATGAAGAACATGATAGAAAAAAATGGTGCTGTGGAGATGGAGCTTACAATGTCCATCGATTGCCTCCCCTTCAAGCAGCATTCTATTCTAACCGTCGATTTCTTGAACGGGCAAGGGCTTACAACGACCTATTCGCTTTCTGTGCTCTTGAGGTGCCCGGTGGATACCGGCATCCAAGTGGTCTCGCTTTCTTCAAAATTGAAGGTCGTATGTACCATCATGTATACAATTTGTCCGCTCCGGGTCAGAAGTTCGTTACTAAGTCTCGGCATATCCAGTTAGTCAATCGTTCTCGACTGTACATAGATGACGGCGAGGAACGTAAAAATATTGCTATGGGTAGGTCTCTCGATGGCGAAGTGATCGATGAGATTACCGAGGCAGGGGATTATGTCACTTCTTCCACGATTGCAACTCCAAGAGCTGGCTAAGTAACAGAGAAACATTTATTATTGTAATTACCACTACTAATTATATTCATAGCAACAACCACAACTACATTTAAACTCTTTGTTTTAAACTTCTTTTCATTAAACACAGCAACAATCATCTTGACTTAAATTACATTTTTGTACTTACAAATATGTTTCTTTTGCCTTTTTTAGTACAACCTACTTAAATTGAAGCTGAAATATTTATTTTACTTCTTTTTTTTCATGATACGTCAATTAATTCAGTCATATTCGTATAAAAAAATTTTCTACAATACCGATATTGAGCATAATACCTAGATTATTTACATAGTTAATTATTATTTCACAACTATCAATTATATTTTTTAACGAATTAAGATGAATTAGGAAGGGGGTTTAAAAACCGTAGACAATTTTTAAAGCGTTTTATTATTATTGATTGTGAGTAGTGTGTATAAGACACTTTTGTTACTGTCTTGGCTGACCCGTTCTTCGGTTGGAACTAACCTGTTTAACGACTTGACTTCTTATTAATTTACGAATTTAGGGCAACCCCTAAGGGGCATGGGGCGAAGCCCCATCGAGCCGTAGGCGAGTATATAATATATACTCGTAATATCTCATTTAAAGGATATCTTATTCAAATTTCCTGCAAACCCAACTTCAAATCTTTGTATATGTTTGACGTTATTGCATTTTAAATTGAGAGGAGGAAGTGATAAAAACAACAGTTGGCGGTTGCGAGCGCTAAAAAGGTCAACGATATGAGATGGCATTGGATGAACTACGTCATCTTCCGAGTGAATACTGGGCCCGTGGTTTGTCAGTCAAAACCTGTTTTTGACCAGGCTCGCTACTTTTAGTTCTACGTTTTAGTGTAAATTAAATGTTTAGTTATTTTGTGGTCTGTGTATATGAATTTTAACCACTTGACGAAGTGACGATGTCACGAATTTACTATTCACATTAAAAACTGATTTTTATAAGTAAATTATTTATGGTGCAATAGTAAAAACACATTTTCCTGTAAAAATAGCATTAAAACGGGGGTTTAAAAGAATTTATTTTGTTTGTTAGTAAGTTTTGGCTACTATTCATATTTATTGAAAGGTTTGAATTCCTTTTATAAGTTTTTTTTTTTTTTTTTTTTTTTTTTTTTTTAATGCATGATAGCAAATTGTGCAAAATGAATAGTTTTACTTGAAGACATTGCAATTAAAACTAGAAAGAACTGTGGAGATTGTAAAAAATAGAAAAAAAGAAAGAAATAACCAAGATGAAATATTTACAAAGAATATTGTTTATAAAGAAATGTATGTTTTATTTAATATTTCATTATCATGTTGTATTAGAAAGTTACTAGTGGCTCATAGGGGCAAAAGCCCCTAATCATAAAATTAAAATAGCATGAACCATAGCGTATGACCATTTCTTCCCCTACGAAGGTTTCCAGAAAATTTAATTTTAATTTCCTGTATATAATATTTTAACAATGCCGTTTGAACAGACCATCGCCCTCAAGTACTCTTTTGTAAATGCTCTATTTTGTCTGTTGTTCAACTTATATCGATCTATTAAAAATAAATTTTGTAAGAAATCATAGTCCCTTAGTTGAGCTATGACGGCTTTTTAATATAAAATAGAAAAGCGGCAATGAAAAAACAAAAAATAAAACATGACGGATGTTCAGCAGTCAATAAACTCAATACTTTGTATCATACCCATTTCATTGTCTAGTTTGTCCTAAAATTGAATTGATTTTTAGCTCCAGACAGATTTTTTTAATGTTTTAGTCAATAAATTTAAACACAGCACCTCAAAAAGTGCATCTTTACTTGCTGTCAAGACTCGTCCCTCCGAATTAAAACTCTTGATTTTGTGTAAACAAAGAAGATTTTTTAAAATCACTACATGGAGAATCTTTAAGGAGAACCTTTCAGGAAATAATCAATCTTAAATATTTCCCATTTTGTTGTGAAATATTTTACCTGCTGCATTTTCCTCTAGTATGTAAGAAAAACGTCTTTGATTTTGACTCGTCTTCTATAATCCTACAATCTATGAAATGACTAAAAGGTTTCTGGGAAAATTCAGCTAACAGAATAGCAAAACTTCACGGACTGATACACTTTAATTATCAATTAATGTGTCATCGTCATTCAATATGATCATTTGACACTTTTCGTCTTAAAATAAAACCAAAACAATGGAAATAATGTAGGTGTTTCTCAAACCACAATTCATCGCCCATTGCATCTCTATCAACGATCAGAAAGCATTTTATGATTTGCATACACGCTTTTTTTACAATTTAAATTATAATAACAACATTTAATCAGCAGTCAATTTGTAATAGTGTGTAAGGTTAACTCTCCTAGTAGAATTTAAGTTTATTTAAGTCGCTCAATGCCACAAAACTTCTTATTATAGTATTAACACTCTAGTGTTAATTTTTGTCATTTGGCTATGAATAGTTCTTTACTCAATATTAGACTATCATCTCTCTCGTTTTAAAATAAAACCAAAACATACTTTTCAATGAACACAAAGAAGAAATTTTTCGAATTCTCGTATGCTATTCTTAAGGAGGACATTTTACTATATTTCTCATTTCTTTGTAACTTTATGGATACCCTTTATGGGACCGAAACCTTTAATTTGAGACCCCTACCATCTTCCTGGGATTTGTAAAACGCTCACAATTTTTCCCAAGAAATTTCGCTTACAGAATTATATATAGACTAGTGGCTCATAGGGGCAAAAGCCCCTAATCATAAAATTAAAATAGTATGAACCATAGCGTATTACCATTTCTTCCACAACGAAGGTTTCCAGAAAATTTAATTTTAATTTGAGGTATATAAGATTTTAACAATACCGTTTGAACACACCATTCGCCCCCAAGTACTCTTATCAATCCTGTACTATTAGGTCACCCGTTTGTAAATGCTCTATTTTGTAATTGAGCTGTGACGGCTTTTTAATATAACATAGAAAAGGGACAATAAAAAACGTTTATTTTTTAACTACTGTCAGTTTTTTTTATTTTTTATGTTTTAGTCACCAAATTTAATCACAGCACCTCAAAGTGCATCTTCACTTGCTGTGAATATTCATAACTCCTAATCAAAACTCTTAATTTTGTGTAAACAAAACAGATTTTTTTTTTAAATCACTACATGGAGAATCTTTAAGGAGAACCTTTCACAAAAAATAATCATTCTTATATATTTCCCATTTTGTTGTAAAGTTTTTTACCTGCTGCATTTTCCTCTAGTATGTAGGACAAACGTCTTTGATTTAATTTAATCATGGTTGTTGCCCCTGAACTGGTGGAACTATAATATGGTTTTAAATTACCTTTTTCCGTCTCCAGTTCAAATTTTGGGTTTGTAGGACTACAACCCGGGTTTCGGCGCTCGTTGCGCCATTTTCAAGTAGATGGAAGCTGCAGTCACATTGATCAGTCGAGTAGACGTCGTCATTCAGAAGTTAAAATCACTTGACACGGACATGTACACATTTAACACGACACAAAATAAATTAACATAAAAAAGTAGGTCTACAAATTAATATCACAGACGCGACTCTCCACCACGGTTACCGGTGTCGGGACATGTCTTTGATTTTAACTCGTCTTCTATAATCCGACAATCTATGAAATGACTAAAAGGTTTCTCGGAAAATTCAGCTAACAGAATACCAAAACTTCGCCGACTGATACACTTTAAGTATCAATTAATGTGTCATCGTCATTCAGTATGATTATTTGACACTTTTAATCTTAAAATAAGACCAAAACAATGGAAATAATGTAGGTGTTTTCATCGCCCATTGCATCTCTTTCAACGATCAGAAAGCATTTTATGATTTGCATACACGCTTAGTTTTTTTTTTTTTTTTTTTTTTTTTTTTTACAATTTAAATTAGAGTAATAACAGTAAAATAAGCAGTCAATTTGTAATAGTATGTAAGGTTAACTCTCCTGGTAGAATTTTTAGTAGCTTAAAGCAACAAAACGTCTATATAATCGTATTACCACTCTAGGGTCAATTTTTGACATTTGGCTATGAATAGTTCAGTCTTTACTAAATTTTATCATCTGTCTCTCGTTTTAAAATAAAACCAAAACATATGTTTCAATGTACACAAAAAAGACATTTTTCGAATCCCCATGCTATTCTTAAGGAGGACGTTTTACTATATTTCTCATTTCCTTGTAACTTTATGGATACGCTTTATGGGACCGAAACCTTTAATTTGAGACTCCTACCATCTACCTGCGATTTGTAAAACGCTCACAATTTTGCCCGAGAAATTTCGATTACAGAATTATTATATAGATTGCTTCTCTTGGTGTGAGTTATTTTGTTATCTTCACTCAATGTTATCATCTGTGTCTCATTTGAAATTAAACCATAACACATGTTATTATGTATACTAAGCAGACGTTTTTCGAATCCCCATGCTATTCTTATGGAGGACGTTTTACGTAATTTCTCATTTCCTGTTAACATTATGGACACGCCGATAGTTTTCCCTCGTGCATGGGACCGAGACCTTTAATTTGAGACCCCTCCCATCTTTCTAAGATCTATAGGCCTATAACGCTCACAATTTTGCTCAAGAAATATCGCTTACAGAATTATATATATAGATTTTTATAATTCTGCACGAAATCAGCCTGTGTTTTGTACTCTCAATTGTACCAAAACCGTTTCTTTATTGTCCTAGGACTGAAAAATGAGGTGGAGAATTTTTTAGGTCCTAGTACTGAAAAGTCAACTGTTTTTTTAAGTATATTATTATTCATTTATTAATGTTGAGGAGTATAATTTTGAAATACAAACGTTATAAAGAGTATTGTTTGTAAATAACAGAAATGTAAACACAGCATATTACTAACTTTGTAAATATAACCTTGAAAACACAGCTTTAATATTTTTAACGATCAAAAGTATAATTTCGCATTATGATAAAAAACTTTGTTCATCACTCGGAGCAAAAGTGTCTTTTTGATCCTTAATCGTTTTTAAAAACACGATTGCGCACCAAAAAGACTCACTTTTGCTCCTAGTGATGAAAACTACTATTTCATCATACCATTGCGATAATAGTAGTTTTCATCACTAAAGTGAGTCTTTTTGGTGCGCAATCGTGTTTTAAAAACGAGCCGCAGCCGAGTTTTTAAAAACGATTAAGCATCAAAAAGACACTCTTGCTCCGAGTGATGAACAACGTTTTTTATCATAATGCGAAATTAGACTTTTTATCTTTAAAAATATCAACTTTTCGGAACGGTCAACTGTGATCGAACTCGGCTTCGCCTCGTACTTGAAACTCGATCTTGCACCGATAACGGCCACTTTCCGGACTAGTAACGAAATATACTATTTTTTACAATTTCTTTCTTAAAAAAATCAAATCAACTTTAAGTCATTCCACAGGAAATTAGCATAACTATTTTTGAAATTAAAGGATCAGTTACAAAATAACTAAGGTAGATCACTGTTAGTAGCATTTTTATAGACACTGTTGTATTTAACCACAATGGGTTCTGTTGCTAGTTTATCATTATTTATTAGGAAGAGGTATTCCCATGACTGCTATTATAATACGTATAGGAGAAAGATGATAAAATTATAAGTTTAAAAAACATTTAGTGAACATTTGATTTATTTAATGCCATTTTTTCCAGGAGGAAAATGGTTAAAGACGATGGATTTGATCTTTCTAGTCTCCTTATCGACTCACTTCACCTTGATGCGAACATTTCTCCGCAAGTCAAAAATCAATTCAAGAATGCAGAAGAAGACCCAATCTTAAAACTACTTAAAAAAGACCCTCGTGAAGTTCTAGGATTCAACAGCTTTTGCAAACCCCAGGAAATTCCTGAAAGAGCGATAGGAACCCCTATACAGGAGTTCTACAGGGGACTGAATGTGTTTGTTACCGGGGGAACTGGGTTTGTGGGGAAGGTACTGATAGAGAAACTGATAAGGTCAGTCCCACATTTGGGGAAAATTTATGTTTTGATAAGAGCCAAGAAAGGGATGTCAGCCCAAGAGAGATTTGAAAAATTGTTGGATGATGAGGTAAGAAAAACTTTATTTTCTCATACAAACGAAATCATGCAAATCATGATAGACGATTAAAGTTGGGTAAAAATTATCGTAACTGCTTTAGGTTACTGAAATTAGTTATTAATAGGGTGAGTAAGTATATACCGCTAAAAAGGATTTGCAGTTGTACAAGTTTTCATTAGGTCTATCTCTACGGCCATTTCTAGTACATATTTAACATTTTTTTTCTGGTGAGTAAAATAATCGAAATTACAAAATTCGTTCCTTAAGACAGTATTAAATTTGGAGTTTTTTATAAAAAAGTTGTATGTGCCATGCGCAAAGAGTAATCGTACATTGCAGTCTCGTCCGCTTCGCGCGTGCATCATTAAGTCTGATATAATTTTGTCTAGAAATGGAAATAATGCTTTTAGCGAGTTATGACTGTTGATTGTATTAAGTTTGGCTCTTCCTCTATATTACTATAGAGGATTATACTTTAATTTTAAATCGAATATTACAATATAGGCGATTAAAATTTATGCCGTGCGACTTCCTCCATTTAATGCAATGCTACTGCCTGAGCGCCAAATTACTAAAGTGCGACGTTGCCACTTCTCGCCATGGCCTAGTACAAGGGATGACCGTGTTTATGTTCATTAGTGAAATAGATATAGATTACCAATGAAACCCATTGAAAAAAGATAATATTTTTAACCCTTATCACAATCCTTTAGACCATAAACCATAATCTAAACGTAGTTTATATAGTAGGTTAAAACTGCTATTATTCTGTAAAATAACTTAATTAATGAGTTTATTTCGAAGCTGAACACATTAGGGTAAGAAACTAAGCTAAGATAAAAAATAATACATATTCTTAATTAAAATAAAATATCTAACCTCTGCAAAACACGAGGGTTAATTATAACTTTTGCAAAATAATTTCAATACACAGTACCTGTAGAGCTAGTTCCGCAGGTGCCACACTACCAGAGCAAGCTGGCCTACATTGACGGGGACATTTCTGAGCCAGAGTTGGGTCTGAGTGAGGCGGATCGGCAGACGCTGCAGAGTCAAGTCCACGTCGTGTTCCACAGCTCCGCTGACGTCAGATTTGTCTGTGCAGGTATTTCTGCGCATGAAGACCGAGGTGCCGCACTACCAGAGCAAGCTGGCCTACATTGACGGGGACATTTCTGAGCCAGAGCTGGGTCTGAGTGAGGCGGATCGGCAGACGCTGCAGAGTCAAGTCCACGTCGTGTTCCACAGCGCCGCTGACGTCAGATTTGTCTGTGCAGGTATTTCTGCGCATGAAGACCGAGGTGCCGCACTACCAGAGCACGCTGGCCTACATTGACGGGGACATTTCTGAGCCAGAGCTGGGTCTGAGTGAGGCGGATCGGCAGACGCTGCAGAGTCAAGTCCACGTCGTGTTCCACAGCGCACCTGACGTCAGATTTGTCTGTGCAGGTATTTCTGCGTATGAAGATTGAGTTGCCACACTTCCAGAGCAGGCTGGCCTTCATTGACGGGGACACGGGGACATTTCTGAGCCAGAGCTGGG
This sequence comes from Neoaliturus tenellus, assembly GCA_030545055.2. NCBI lineage: Eukaryota > Metazoa > Arthropoda > Insecta > Hemiptera > Cicadellidae > Neoaliturus > Neoaliturus tenellus. Next base: position 13,547,209 of record CM061532.1, on the reverse strand, counting down.
TCTGAGTGAGGTGGATCGGCAGACGCTGCAGAGTCAAGTCCACGTCGTGTTCCACAGCGCCGCTGACGTCAGATTTGTCTGTGCAGGTATTTCTGCGCATGAAGACCGAGGTGCCGCACTACCAGAGCAAGCTGGCCTACATTGACGGGGACATTTCTGAGCCAGAGCTTGGTCTGAGTGAGGCGGATCGGCAGACGCTGCAGAGTCAATTCCACGTCGTGTTCCACAGCGCACCTGACGTCAGATTTGTCTTTGCAGGTATTTCTGCGTATGAAGATTGAGGTGCCACACTTCCAAAGCAAGCTGTCCTTCATTGACGGGGACATTTTTGAGCCAGAGCTGGGACTGAGTGAGGCGGATCGGCAGACGCTGCAGAATCAAGTCCATGTCGTGTTCCACAGCGCCGCTGACGTCAGATTTGTCTGTGCAGGTATTTCTGCGCATGAAGACCGAGGTGCCGCACTACCAGAGCACGCTGGCCTACATTGACGGGTACATTTCTGAGCCAGAGCTGGGACTGAGTGAGGCGGATCGGCAGACGCTGCAGAATCAAGTCTATGTCGTGTTCCACAACGCCGCTGACGTCAGATTTGTCTGTGCAGGTATTTCTGCGCATGAAGACCGAGGTGCCGCACTACCAGAGCAAGCTGACCTACATTGACGGGGACATTTCTGAGCCAGAGCTTGGTCTGAGTGAGGTGGATCGGCAGACGCTGCAGAGTCAAGTCCACGTCGTGTTCCACAGCGCCGCTGACGTCAGGTTCATCAACTCGCTCAGAAAAGCTGTAGTGGTGAATTTTTTTGGCAGCAAAAGAGTTATTGATTTGGCCAAGGGAATGAAAAATCTCAAAGTAGGTTAAAATGTTTTCAACAATGAAAGTAGTTTATTTAAGGGTAAAAAAAACTTAATGTTAGGTACCTTATGTCATAATCTTGAACTCCTTCACTTTTTTCTGTTTTTTTTTCAATAAAAGATCTTTTATCAGGAATAATTATAAAAATTCTCTCTCAATAGCTTTGATTCCAAAATCTGAACACTCCCACATGTCCTAACTGTAATACGACGTGAGTGTCTGTTGCGATGCATTTTTCACCAAACTCAAAATCTAGTGTTCAGATTTTGGTTAAATTTTACAATTAATAGTGTTTTAGCCTGAAAATCATTTTAGAAACATTTTCAACCCCAGTAAAAACCATTTTTCATAAAAGTGTTTAAAATTTTTAATTTTTTACATTGTGTTACCATTATAACAAAACAACAAAAAACAAAAAATAACTAATAGTAAGAACCAAACTTTCTTTAAATAGCTGTCGTGAGGAAAACAAAAATAAAAGAACATTAATTTTAAGCCTTTGAGCCCTATGTTATAGCTGGATGGAATCACTACTCTCTAACCAAACATCAGTGAAAATGTGCCTCTGTCAGTCGCAGCTGTATTTTGGTTGTTGCAACTAATGTATCTAGAACAAACCAAGGTAGGTGACACCTACAGCTTATTGAAGCATTTTAGAGTATCTGCTTCACCGTTGACGTCATGTTGTTTATCTTGACACATGAGTAGTTTGCTTTGAATATTTTAAGTGCGGCACCTTTGACGTCATCGGTTTTGTTATTGTTTTTGTTGATGTCACCTACCTCCTAGTGATTCTAAATTTCTTGGTTGCAACAATGCTAGTTATCAACTTGCTATTGAACTTGCTATTGAAATTTAGAGAATGTGCAAAATGAAAACTCCAAAATATGATTGTACTATTTTAAGTTCTCTCATTGACTATAAATATTGTACAAAATCAATAAATTTTTATACAAAATCAGTTTTAGGTCCATCATGGTTCATCGTCCATGTTTTACGTTAATTGAATATTTTGTTATTATCTTTATCATTTTATTTATAGGTTTTTTAAATATGTTAGAATCATGTAAGTGCTTTGGCTTTATAAATACACCTATTATTGTTCATATAAAACATTGTTTAGATATTAGACCTTTTATTTTAATACTGTAATGAAAACTTCATATGCTATACCAAATCAAGAAAATAATAACATTTTTTTAAAATGTTAGCAGGCTTCTGAAAGAAAACAGAGACCTAAAAAACTCAAAAAATTAAACCTAAATTTCAATGATTTTAAAATTCTCAAAATGTTCTGAAAGTTTGGTTATCTTTGACTTCGATTTTTTTAAATAACTTTTTGGCTACAGATCTTGAGAAAATAGGTCAAATGGAGATACGTTTCGTACATTATTGATCATGTTGAGGTTTTGATTGTTTTTAAACGATATCTATAAGTATATAAGTAACGTATCGTCGTTTTCTAATGTAATTATTCTAAATACCCTTCTGTTTGACGATTTTATTCAGCCTGATGATAGAGTATGGGCTATCTATGGCTTTTTGCTAAGCATGAAAATTTGAGTCAATTTTTTAAGTAAAATTTTTTTAATTGAGTATTGATGCGAGTCTGCCTTGCAATTTCTTATCTTCTTGCCTACACCTAAAGTAACACTTAAAACGCAAAACATAATTTTTCGAGGTTAATCTAGAAGTCATAACGACATTTGATAGACACAGATAAACAAAGTTATTTGATTTTGGATGGAATGACATAGAGTTGGAATGAGCACAAGGTGTTCGTGGTTTTTAATACATAAAAAACTGTAATTAAATTAATCAAAACAAAGTTTAAATGAACTAATTTATGTATTATCTATTAATATGCTTATTTAATACGCTAAGGGGTTTTTGGTTAACCAATTTCAAGTTTTTGGTGCAGTTGGAAAGGGCTTGGTTCGTAGTTGTTTCCTAAAAACCTATGAGCATATTAGACTTAAAATAAAGGTGTTACGTCCATAATTATAATTTGAAATTTTTTAATAACATTAGGTTTGGGGTGGGAATTTTAAACATCTAATAATGTACAGATGTAAATAAAGAGTAGTTTTGAATGATCAGTGTTAATAACAATTTATATATTTGTTTGGTCGGGTTCACTAATTTAGAACTAAACGTATTACTTTCAGCAATGACAAGTGATAGTCCAAATTAAACTGCTTGATTTCAAGAAATACACTAGTTCTAGTTAAATTATTATTACAATTTGATGACGAGAATCATCCAATTTCGCATCATTTCTTCTCCCCCCCCCCCCAATAATTTTGAAAGTCGGCACTCATAATCACATATTGTATAACATGGGTTGCGTTTATGTTAATATTAGCTTTTACTTGCGGCTAGAATCGAAATCATTTTATTCACCTTACCTACTACTCTGTGTTGCTCTCCTCATTAGTTTTAGAAATTGATTTATAATTTCACCCACTTTACCATTATGAACTAGTTTTTTCACTCTGTTGCTTCGACATTTGGTAAATAAATATAATTATTTTGTTATAAGCTTTTCAAACTTCATTTACTAATTATTGCAGTCTTATGTCCACGTTTCAACAGCCTTCAGTAACTGTGTCCGGAAAGTGGTTGAAGAAAAGTGCTACAAATTGAGTGTGAGTTACAATGATATACTGAAACTGTTGGAGGAAAAGTCTGATGAAGAAATAGAGAAGAAAGAGAGCAAGTGAGTTCTTTTATTGTTCTTATTCTATTACAGCACTAATATTGACTACATGGTACTAACAATAAGCTTAATCTAATTTTGTTATAGTTTAATTACTTAATTATTTCCAAATTTGGTCTACAAATTGCCGAAGTAGTTGTGCCAAATTGACTAAAACTTCTGATCTAATCGATAATCTAAAATTGTATAGCTCAATTGATCGCCTTACAGTTACATTGTGCTCATAGTGTTAATTGCATTTAAAAATAAGATAGTTTGGTCATAAAAAATGTTTAGTTGGTGATTGCAAAGTGCCTTCTCTAAGTATTGATAGCATTTGAATTCTCACTGTCACCAAACCCAGGGGAGTACAACCATTCGGCGTATTTATCCAGCATTTAACTTGGAGAGCTGGCAATCTCTACAAGTCAACTCAAAAAAGTCGTCCCAGTCTTTGAACCCATCTAATGAATGAGGTACAAACTTTCATATCCCACTGTGAAATTCATCAAAATAAGTACAATTGTACAGAAAATTCAGAAAACTGCTCAACATTTTAAACATTATTATAGCTAGAAATTTGATTGTTTGCTTTATAAATGGAATGTCTTCTTCTGATAAGGGTTGGTTCATGATAATCTTAAATGTACTCGTAAGTATAGATTGATATGAGTCAAATTAAAAATCTATCTTAGTAAGTACAATGCCTGATTGTTCTATCTCGATTTGACAGGCAATCAAATAAATACGCTATTTGGACTCATAATTCTGAAGTTGTAAGATGGCACAGTGCTCAGAATTCAAAAATTTTTTAAGTTACATAAGACGTTGCTCTTCAGGGCTTCGCCCGTGATTTCATTTATTTTATAGTTAATGAAATCTTTTTAAAGAGCAACGAAATCTACTTCCTTGAATGACATTGATACAATGAAGTAGTGTGAGTGGAGCTCTGAAGGAGTTTCACAAAACCTGTTCTTAGTGAAAAAAGGTTTCTTAGATAGAAAAGGCCATGAGAACCTATGAGCAAATAGGAACGACCATGTCAAATTCCAACCCAATATGCCCTGGATTTTCCTTAAAAGAATTTTACAGTAAACTTCGCTGGTGATTGTCACATTAAACGCCACTTTTAGAGGTCCTTAAATTCTAAATAACGAGCCATAAACCCGACCTCAAAAGGTTGAATCTGTCAAAAGTAATTACACTTTATAGTTTCAGCTTTATGATTCCAAAGCTAATTTTTGTAGCCTGTCACTTTCGTTCTGATTTTACGTTTGAGGTCCCGTTTGTGGCATTGTACTGTACAAATTACGACCTTTAATTTAACAAGTACATCAACCTATGCTTACATTTAAGATTATTCATTGACTCCTCATGGGCCTACCCCCCTTGGAAGTGGACTCTCATTAATAACACTGAAAAATAGGGTTTTAGATTCCTAGTATTAGAAATGAAGTCGTTTCTAAAATTTAGTAGGTGCCAATGTATGTATGAAATGGTTCTAGATGCTAGTAGATTTTATCTGAATACTGAGATTTTATGAATTATTGATGTGCTGCGATTAAATCTTACATAGTTTACTCTGTTCTAACAGATTAAATGAAAATTAAATATTGGGATTTTCCAGGATCATCCAAGGATGGCCCAACACTTACACTTTCAGCAAGGCGATGTGTGAAGAAATGATAGCTGAAGAGGCACAGGCCCTTCCTATCTGTATATTCCGTCCATCTGTTGGTAATTTAAGATGTTTTTCTTTATACATAAATGGAAAACATTTGTATACTAGCTGTTACCCGTCACGGCTTCGCACGTGTAGAATTTGTTTTTTGATCTCTTTTAAGATCTACGAAATCTTCTTCCTTAAGATGTACATTACGATTAATACATTGAAATAGTACATTGAAACTGAGCAAAGAGGAACGATCATGCCAAATATTAACCCCGTAGGCCATAGAGTAATTTTAAGTCCAGTGGAGCGGAGCCCTAAAGGGTTTGAAAAACCATAATTGGAAAACCGTTTCTTGGTGACTTCCTATGAGCAAAGAGGAACATCCATTTTAAATATTAATCCCGTAGGCCATAGAGTAATTTTTAAGTCCAGTGGAGCGGAGCCCTAATTGGTTTCAAAAACTATATTTCCAAAACAATTTCTTAGTATAACGATAATAATAATAACAATTTATTTGGCTGACAATAAAAAATTGCATTAGCCTATAAAACATAAACTTATATAATATCTAAAAATAATTTTAAATTCATCATTTTGTTCCGTAAAATTCTTCCATGGAATAAATACACTTGTCAGTAATATAACTTCTTAATTTCTTCTTAAACGTCATTAGGTCTGTATTTATATTTTTAATTTCAATAGGTATATTATTGTAAATTTTTGCATAGTTATATATTATGTGATTTTCAAAAAATGATGTTATATGGTAGATGGATGGAATTTGATTTGTTTTTCTCAAGTTCAATTTAGTGACTTCCTATGAGAACATCCATGTCAAATTTCAACCCCGTAAGCTCTCTAGTAGTTTTAAGTCCTGAGGGGTGGAGCGCTTAAGGAGTTCAAAAACTATATATGCAAATCCGTTTCTTGGTACCTTTGAATAAAGAGAAATGTCCTCATCAAATTTTAGCTCATAGGATCTATGGTAACCTAAAGGTTCTGTGGGGTGGAGCCCTAAAGAAAATTCGCAAAATCGTTTCTTAGCGAATGCCTATGACCAAAGAGTAACATCAATGACAAATTTAACCCAGTAGGCCATAGAGTAATTTCTAAGACCAGTGAGGTGGAGGACTAAAGGACTTCAAAAACTATATTTCCAAAACCGTATTTGTTCAATTTATATACAGTTACATGAAGCAAATCACACCCCATTAGTTTAATAATTTACTTTCATTATCATATCTTTTCAATATTTGTATCTTAACTCACATGTCATTGTTTATAACATTCTTTATTCTTGTTTTGAATATACTTCCATCTCATCTCTCTTTTCAAGGTCTTAATTTCTTTTTAATAGTTTCCCTCAGGTCCTTCAAGGATTTTTATTGATTCCCCTCCAGTATCTAGTATCTTAATGAATACCAATGAGCAAAGATGACCGTCTGTACAAAAAATTAACCCTGTAGGCTCTATAGTAATTGTGAGGTTATTTGGAGCAGAGCCTTGAAGGTAATGTGTAAACCACTTAGGGCCTATTATTGAACACCTATGACCAAAGAGATTCCAAATTTCAACCCCGCAGGCCTTATAGTTTATAGATTCGTAGTTTCTTACAATTCATATTGCAATTGGCCGTAATTGTAACATTATATTGAAATTTCGAAGACATGTGGGGTGGAGTCCTGAAGGGAATTTTGTGAAAGCGTTTCTTAGTGAGCACCTATGAGCAAAGGGGAACGTCCATGCCAAAATTCAACCCTGTATGCCCCAAAAGTAATTTTTGAGTAAGATGCTTTACAAAAGCGATTCTTAAGTGAGCACCTATGGGCAAAGTGTATATTCCATTTCAAATTTCAACCCCTTAGGTCATCTGGCTTTTCATATTCGTTGTTCCCTAGATTCATATTGGCCATAAGAATAACATTAGACCAAAATTGAAATCGTGTGTGGCAGAGTCCTGATAGTAATTTGCAAAACAGTTTCGTAGTGAGCACGTACATATGAGCAAAGAGGAACGTCCACGTCAAATTTCATCATCGTAGATCCTATAGTGTTTTTTTTCAGGTTAGTTGTTTCCGAGATTCGAACTAAAAATTAGCTAAGAATAACATTAGATAGAAATTTTTAAGTCCTATGTGGTGGAGCCCTGATGGAATTTTGCAAAACCGTTTCTTAGTGAGCTTCTATGATCAAAGAAGAACACCCATGCCAAATTTTAACATCGTAGGTCATATAGTTTTTCAGATTCGTTGTTGCCTTGATTTGTATAAAATATTGGCCATAAGAATAATATTAAATGGAAATTTTGAAGTCCTGTGGGGTAGAAACCCGAAAGAGTTTTGTAAAAACGTTTCTTAGTGAGCATTTGTAATACAGAGGAACGTCCATGGCTAATTCCAACTCCCTATACCCGTTGTAAAGATTCGATGATACTGAGTAAGTGATATTTGACAAAGTAGATCAAACCTAACCTAACCTAAACTCTAACTAATAAACATTTTTACACCAGTTAAATTGTTTACAAATATAAAAATATTGTCATATGGTTATGTCATACTTTAAAGGTATTATTTCAGCTGAATCAGATTTGAATCTTCAACAGCTAATTACATCAAATATTTGAAGTCGTGTGGGGCGGAGCCCTGAAGGAATTTTGCAAAACTATTTCTTAGTGAGCAACTGTAGGCAAAGAGGAACTTCCATTCGAAATTTCAACCCTGTAGGTCCTAAAGTTTTAAAGATTCGTTGTTTCCTATATTCGTATTTTAAGTGATCTATAAGAATAACATTGTAACGAAATTTTGAAGTCGTGTGGGGCGGAGCCCTGCAGGAATTTTGTAAAACCATTTCTTAGTGACCTTCAATGGGTAGAGAGGAACGTCTATACCAAATTTCAATCCTTCAGGCTGGCTAGTTTTGGAGATTCGTTGTTGCTTTGATTTGTATTAAAATCCCCCATAAGAATTACATTGTAACGAAATTTTCAAGTCGTGTGGGGCGGAGCCCTGACGGAATTTTGCAAAATCGTTTCTTAGTGAGCGTTTTTGAGCAAAGATGAACGTACATGCCAATTTTTAACCCTCTAGGCCTTATAGTTTTGGAGATACTCTGATACGTGAGTGAGTGGTATTTGACAAATATATAGTAGAAGATACTGTTAAAGAACAACTTTAAACTACTTTTAAATTTAACAACGTACATTAAAGGCAAAAATTTACATTCATATGATTGCCTTTATTATAAAATACTGAATAGACTATCAGTAGTATAGTAATATGAATGAAAAATAATTGCGATACTCTTGTATTTTAGTTACACTTGTGTTTTAGTTAGAAGTGGTGTGGTTTACAATATTTCAAAATGTGACCAATAATTGCAGTGTGCCCAACGTACATGGAGCCTTTGAGGGGTTGGACGGACAACATTTATGGTCCCAGTGGCATACTCATGGCTATTGGACTGGGTCTGGCGCACGTCATGAAGATCGACAAAACTATCCCCATCGACACAGTCCCCGTAGACTTCACCGTCAATGCGATGATCGCTGTTGCGTGGGAGACTGCCACCGACAGGTACTCTCTTAGTTATTCTTAAGACTACTACTATTGGAGGAATTTTCGTAGATTGAACATTTTCCATCGTTATATATATATATATATATATATATATATATATATATATATATATATATATATATATATATATATAAGTTTACAGAGTGTCCAGTTTCGACCTTAACAGTTTTACCAAGTTATTCAGCAAGCAAAAACAAACAAAAAAAAACAAAATTTCATGTAAACATATGTCTTACAATGCTTTGTTAATGTAGCTAGTCGCCATTTTGTATTTTATATGCTTAATAATTTGTATTCCCGTAACGGGTAAATGTAATGAATTTATATTTGGCGTGTACCTTTATAACACCAATGTTTTTCTTTCAGATTTTTTTTTCGAATGTGTATTTTCAAAATGGCAACTATTTAGAATTTTTTAACTCAAATATCTCAAAACCTTAACTTTTATAAAAATGTACAAGACACAAAAAAGTTGATAAATTAAATTAATTAAACATTTATACCAAATTTGTAAAGATATAACAACAAACAACGGAGTTATAGCATTTTTCATCAAATAACCTAAATTTGCATTATTTACAATGCAAATCAAAGTTCTTCTGCAGTATAATCACAATAACTCTGTTGTTTGTTAGATCTTTACAAACATGATATCATTGAATAAATCATTTAATTTTAAAACTTTTTTGACTCTTGTCAATCTTTAATAAAATTTACCGTTTCTGAGGTATTTTAGTTAAAAAAAATTAAATAGATCACCATTTAAAAAATACACACCCGGAAATATGCGTTTTTTTTCTGAAAATTTACATTAGTATGATAAAGTTACAAGCCGAATATGAACTCGTTACAACTACCTGGCACAGAAATAAAAATTATTAAGTGTAAAAAACCAAATGGCGACTAGCAGCTTAACGAAGCAAAGCGTTTTAGGACATATGAACTTTTTGTTTACTTTGGCTTGCTGGATAGCCTGGTAAAGTTTGTAGAGGTTGAAGCTGGACACCCTGTGTGGTTGCGAACCATCAAGAATTTTCGGTCTGACGTTTCATGGACTGTTTGCATTTATTTCCCACCCTCAAGGCCATGTAGGGTTCAGTTTCACTAAATCATGTATTTTTTCACTGAAGTAATGGTTCTTTGACTTCATAAAAAATGACATTATCTTGATATTTTACTACATTCTATGTTTTATTTCTCATGAGTAAACAAGACCTAAGTCAATTGTTATTTTAAGACGAATCAAGGTGAATCCATCTATGATCCAAATTTGTAAATGTTTTCGAGGCACAGATAAAAGTTATGATATAATTTTGGGTCTCAGATTATATATTTAATTGGCATGAGTGTGAAGAAAATAATTATATAAAAATTGACAGCATAGGAAAAAGGTAAAAATAAGTTTCATTGTGCATATAAAGTAGAAAAAGACATCTCATTTTGCCACACAATTTAAACGATAGTTTACATGATATCAGCAAAAAGCACTGGTAGACCGATTTGCGTTTTAAAACTTTTCTATATGGTTAAAAAGTACCTGTTTGTTTCTGGCGTCAAAATATATCTCTTAAATAACTGATAATAATAAGCAACAAAAGGTCAAAAGTGATAAGTGCTATGTAATTTGTGAAATTAAATCAAATGATCCTGTAGGAGATTAGCGAAATTTTGTACTAAGGAATGTTATTTGAGAAACTATAGACCTGTAGTGAAAGATCATAAATTAAATAAACGTAATCATATTTGATGAGATTTCAAGTGCCTAAAAATAAAAAATATTCACTGCTTTTGAATTGTGATTTTCTGTATTTGATAAAATTTTCAACTAATATGTATTTCTATAGATCCTTGGTTTTACGTTTTTGTTTTTTGTTTTTACTCTATCCATGGGCAAATTATAGGCACATAATCAGACATTCAACTTAATTTATTAACATTCACTTGATTCCGAAATTATTATTGAATATGTACTGACTATAAAACAAATACAATGGATAACATTAAATGACGCAAAATAATGCATATTTTGCACCTGTCAAGATGGCAAGTCATATTGATGACAAGTTAAAAGACCCTGATTTCTCTGTACAGGTTATCTGATTTGATTGTGATGTTCTGTTTAATACATTAGCAAGGATATTTTTTACAAATGAGCACATTAAAAATAAATAATATTTTTGCATTTCCATTTTATTTAGTGCCTCGGACGTTCATTGCCAGTTTTAATTAGTTAATATCACAGGGTGTGTGAGATTGCTCCATACAAACTACTGTGCAATAGAATTTTATATTGTAACAAATAATAAAAAAAAATACTATACTATGTGTTTAAAAATACAATTAATTGATTTTTTCAGGATAAATTCCATGCCAGTGTACAATTTCACTTCATCTCCAAGAAATCCTGTGATCATAAAAACCCTCGAGTTTACATTTAGAAAATACATCGACGCTTATCCATTGCAACAAGCAATGTGGTTCGGTTCTTTTGTCCCAACAAATTCTAATGTTTTGGCTAAAGTGGGGGACTTCTTTCTCCATCGGATCCCAGCCATTGTTGGAGATGGAATTTCCATTGTAAGAGGTCAAGAAACAAGGTATTGTACCACACAGCATGTGTAATTTGTTGTTTATTAGCATTTCAACAATGAATAACTTCTATCTAAATGTATTGATTAATTTCTACAATTATCAGCAGTAGTGCAAAAATGGGAAGGCTGGGACGTGACGTCATCACGATGACGTCAGCAGTGATGACGTCATCAATGACGTCACTAATTACGTCACCAATATGTCACATGACGTCATATAAATGACGTCATGGTGACGTCATTATCGCTGACGTCATCATGATGACGTCACTGACGTTAATTAGGTCAAGGTCACGCATGAATACAAAAAAAGATTTTTTTTGCACTTTTGCGATTCCTTTGAGTACGGCGAGAAATTGAAATTTCTCAAGGAATCACAAAAGTGCAAAAAATATTTTTTTTATTCCCTAGCGATCAGACTCTAGACCTAATATATCCGTCAGAGGTCATTGACCTTACCCCAGAACCGGTAAATAAAAAAATATTTTTTATATTTGACTTACCCACCGAGACTGAGAGCCGAACAACAATTCCTTCAAACACCCGACAGTGCGACAAACAACACGCGATCCGAACAGCACCGAGTCCGAAGGGATACTGACTTGGACACAGGCGGTTTCCCAGGTACCCGGCCCAGTGGTGGGGATAAGGAGGTGGTGGGGGTAAAGTGGTCAGATGGAAGAAAAAATTTAATTTTTCCAACAACTCATCCGAGTCTGTCCTCTACCGGACCTCCGTAACTCGGATTGGAAATATTTCCTGAGAAATATTTTTTTTATTCTTCCTCAGGTGATCTTGGAAATTGTGAAATTTCAATCAAACTAAAATTGAAAAAAATAATTTTTTTTGTTATTTGAAACTTTGGCTAAAACTTAACAATTGTTGGATATTTGGCTAAATATTTAAATTTGAACTCAATATAAGTGAATTGAGTAAAAAAAGCGAGATGTGCACCCCACAATTTTTTTGTATTCTTGCGTGACCTTGACCTAATTAAAGTCAGTGACGTCATCATGATGATGTCAGCAATAATGACGTCACCATGACGTCATTTGTATGACGTCATGTGACATCATTTGGTGACGTCATTAGTGACGTCATTGATGACGTCATCACTGCTGACGTCATTGTGATGACGTCATGGCCCAGAACCGGTAAAAAGCACTACTATTGTATGAAGAATTTACATGATGTCTTTATCTGTTTCACAATTTAAAAAATTCACAATCCCGGATTTTTCACCAAGATTATTGTTAATTTATTTAATATTTTAATAACTTTTTTCAAGTCTTTTCAATTATTTTTTGATTTTTTCTTTTTTATCTTCCTCCTTCTTTCTTCATCTCTACATTTTTTACATTGCTTTTTTTGCTTATCCTTTTTTTTGGTCTTTAATTCTATTCTTTATTTCATAAATTTTTTCCTTTCTCTAGCGTCTCCTTCCACGCCATTTGTCTCGCTTGTAAATGTTTTACAGTTTCGGGTGTCTCACCGAGAACAAAACAGACTTGGACGAAAGAGTGTGTAGCATTTATGATATATAACATATAATATATGTATATACACACATACTATATATGTAACATTTTTATGATATATGTATGTATGTAAGTGTTAAAGTCGGGGTTTGGCTTTTTTGTTCATAATTTTTAAAATTACTGATTTTTCATGAGACCATTCAAAAGAGCTTTAAAAAAATAAATAATTTAGTATTTTAAATCATTAACTTTAATTAGCTTCAATGGTTACTGAGAAAATACTAAAAAGGTTTTCCATGTTATGGGAAATTATTACAAATATTTTAACAAAACGATATGACGCTTCTTCTTTAACATTTCTTAATAAAATTTGGTATACCTTCATTACGTGATGAGCAACTAATATTTGGACAAAACCCCTTATGGCAGCCAACCTGTAAATCCCATGGAATTTTAATGGAAAATATCTGTATAGGCCTAATGGGAGAAAGAATAGAAAGAGGTGTCTGAATAATCAGATAGTTAACTGAATTTCTGCATTTGTCAGATTAATGTTTACATTTTGGGATTAATAAAGAGATCATTCTTTGAGCATTGTACATATCGTTGTACATATTGTTTACTGTTCTTAAAACTAATTATAACTGTAATTAATGTAATTATGTTTAGCCTAATTAATGTGAATACATGTCTTATATATAATTAAATATGAAATACTATTTTTTTCAATTAACAATTTGAGTGATATGTTAATTTATTGTTACATAGCTTAATATTACTCACTTATAAAATCAAACTAATTTTGTTGATTAAATAATAAGTTTTTAACCCCAATTGAAAATTCGCTAAGTACTCAGATCTGCTGCGACAGGGATATTTTTCTATAGTACTAAAAAAAAAAATTATAATAACCAAACGTTTTTTCAGGCTCTTAAAGATATATAGCAAACTGTCAAATATGGATGAGAAATTAGAATACTTTCGAGAAAATGTATGGGAGTTCCGTGGTCAAAACATAACAACACTATTAAACAACTTGGACAAAGAGGACAAAAAAATATTCTACTTTGACATAGCTGATATGAAAGATTTATCTGAATACCTTGTGATTGGAAGGCTTGGTATGAAATACTTTTACCTGAAAGAGAGCCTGGATACGATGTCAAAAGCTGCAAGGAAATGGTTTTGGTAAGTTATAATCACATAATAAATGTATTAGGTAACCTTAGGGTGTCCCGGAGTGAAAACATTTTTTAACTTATGGTAATTAAATTTGTGATTATGTTTTAGACAAAAAATAAAAGTTTTAGATGTTAACTTTTAACATTATACAGTGTCTTTCTATTCTATTATACTTCACTGAGTAATAATGTAATTTTACTGCTTACCGTCAAACACGATCCAAATTATGTCCTTGTACGACGGCCGTTTCGGAGATTACTCCATCGACGGGTACACGTAGCAGCACACTAAACTATGTCATTGTTTAAAATTGTATTAGCTTTCGCTGCGTCAGTTCGATTAAAAATCAACACAAAACACATATTACACTTAAAACGACACGAACAAAACATTGAAAGCACGTGCACGGCTGTAGAAGACAGGCGACCGACTACGGACCGGAACTTGGTTATCACTGGAGCTGTGACGTAGGCCTGCTGGACAGCTGATGTTATCAGTGTGCCAACCCCACGATCATATTATATCAGCACATCTTTGATTTTTATAACTTCGTCAATTATGGGATTGGCAGATGAGTTTATCTGGGAGTTCATGACTAGGTTGGGCTCTTTTTTTGTACTCTGGTAAATGTGAAAATTCTCAATGCAATTTAATTTTCTGATTATATTACCGATGTGGAGGATTTCTAATTCATCTATTTTCGAATAATCACGTTTGTGTTGTTGGTTGTGTTCAGCATAATTTGAATCAGGATTTGGTTTTTTGATGGCATTTATATGTTCTCTATATCTTTTTTTGAAACACCTCCCAGTTTGGCCGATATAATAGGCGTCACATTCACCACATTTCAACTTGTATACTCCAGGTTTCTCTACTTTTTGAACGGGTTTCTTAGGCTGTGCATTTGACAGTTTACGCTGGAGGTGATTACTAGTTCGATAGGCTACTCTATAGTAGTGTCTATTGAAAGTGTGGGAAGCCAAACGTTGTGTTAAAGGGCTAAACCCCATTGTGACAAATTTTTCAGTTTTCGGTTTCTCTTTTTTACGATTATTGTTTCTTTTTTGTATTTAATTTTTCGGTGTAGCTTTTCAACCATATCTACACTGTACCCATTATTTGTGGCGATGTATTTTATTGTGTTGAGTTCGGTCCTGTAATTTTCCTCACTTAGTGGTATATTGACGAGTCGGTAAATCATTGAGTTATAGGCTGCAAGTTTGTGTGAATGGGGATGGTTGGAACTACTATGAATGGTTGTGTCAGTATTCGTAGGTTTTCTTAAAATATTGAGCGTATGGTTGCTGTCAGATTTTGTTAATTGAGCTCCAGAAAATTTATTGAAGCTTCTTTTTCAAACTCTATGGTGAATTTTAATCTTGGATGAATACTATTTATATACACCTATTATATCGGCCAAACTGGGAGGTGTTTCAAAAAAAGATATAGAGAACATATAAATTCCATCAAAAAACCAAATCCTGATTCAAATTATGCAGAACACATCCAACAACACAAACGTGATTATTCGAAAATAGATGAATTAGAAATCCTCCACATCGGCAAGAAAATCAGAAAATTAAATTGCATTGAGAATTTTCACATTTACCAGAGCACAAAAAAAGAGCCCAACCTAGTCATGAACTCCCAGATAAATTCATCTGCCAATCCCATATTTGACGAAGTTATAAAAATCAAAGATGTGCTAGTCTAATATGATCGGGGGTTTGGCACACTGATAACATCAGCTGTCCAGCAGGCCTACGTCACAGCTCCAGTGATAACCAAGTTCCGGTCCGTAGTCGGACGCCTGTCGTCTACAGCCGTGCAGTGCTTTCAGTGTTTTGTTCGTGTCGTTTTAAGTGTAATATGTGTTTTGTGTTGATTTTTAATCGAACTGACGCAGCGAAAGCTAATACAATTTTAGCGAATTTCCCATAGGGAATAAGCTATTACCGTAGGTCTCATGGTAAGACCTAAGCCCGGGACCATGTTACTTTTTCGTTTTGAGGTGCCCAGAGCCAAAAAATAATAGTCATTAAAATTTTTATATATATATATATATATATATATATATATATATATATATATATGTATATATGTATATATATATATATATATATATATATATATATATATATATATATATATGTGTCCCTAGACACGATAACTCTCGTAAAAATGCCGATCGACACCAAATTTGGTAGAGATGTGTAATCCTACGTTTATTCGGATGAGTTCGAAAACCAGACATATCGACCTACCGGAAGGGGTAGTTTTGGGGGGTTTTGTACCCCAAAAATGGGTTTTTGGCATTTTTCATATGTAAAATTTAAAAATTTCAAATTTTTATTTTGACCATTGGATTTAGCTCAAAAAAACACACAATTTAGTACTTTGAAGCTTTGCTCTATCTCCATTGGTTACCGAGATATTACAAAGTCTAAAGACAGTACATTGTCTTTTGGGGCTCCAATGTTAATCTTATGGAGAATAAGGATGTGTTAATATGTCACTTATCAACCAATATTTTTGGATGAAACTTGGTATTTAGCTTCATTTGGTTAAGACTCATCCATTTAAGGTCAAAAAATCTTGGTTTTTGTACTTATCATGGCAGCAAACCTGCATACTCTTTTCCCATGTTAATCATATGGAGAATAGGCAAACTCTTTTATTTATGGACAGATATTGATGAAACTTACTATATGGCTTTATATGGTCGAAATAAATTTTTTCTATGCTAAAAACCTACTTTTAGTGTCCCCCATGGCAGCACACCTGCATACTATTTCAGTATATTTATCTGAAGGAGAATAGACATTTATTTCCCTATTTTATGAGCACGTGATGAAATTTTGTTTACAAGTTTAGCTGGTCAAAATTAATATTACTAATTTGGAAATTCGCTGAGTACGCCGGTCTGCTGCGACGGGGGTATATTTAACAATGACATAGTTTAGTGTGCTGCTACGTGTACCCGTCGATGGAGTAATCTCCGAAACGGCCGTCGTACAAGGACATAATTTGGATCGTGTTTGACGGTAAGCAGTAAAATTACATTATTATATCTGCACACGATTCGCCACACTTGAGAATATATCACTGAGTAAGTCTTATAAATCTTAAAAGTAACCATAGGTAGATATGCACAGTACATTGAATTAAAAGCCTTTATTATTAGAGGACAAAGCTGCAAACTTAACCTTGAAGGATGATGTAATCCAAAATGCCAGGTGATCAATTTGCATTAAAAACATATGACCAATACTGCAATATCATAATGTGACAAATGACAAGAATATTTGACCATTCTAGGACTTTTGGGACGCTCGATATATTTATTTCTTGAAATTGTTGTATCAATAAATAAATATGTTTCTTATTTAATTGATAAATCCCGTGACTCGTTAGAAGAATATTTATCCTTTCTCTCAACATCCAGTTTTCCGCTTTCTAACAAATTTTTATGGGCGTTTTAAAAATTAAACGGCAACGGAATTTACGAATAGTAATTTGTAAGCAAGAACTGTTTTCTAAGAAATAAAATTTCTAAGCCCATATTTGTAAATTCAAACATAAGCTATAAGATAGTTAGTTGTTGGTAGTTTACACTTCTTTGCCAGATTTCCTCAAAATGTCAACAGCGTCCCTTCTATAGTCGTAGCCAACACCGTTTTGTAAGAGAGGAAAGTATTTTTAAGTGTCTATAAGGGTTAAAATTTGGCAAGAACGTTTCTCTTGCTCATAGGTGATTGCTAATAAACGGTTTTACAAAATTCCATCAGGGCTCTACCAAAAAGGATTTCAAAATTTTTATGTAATGTTATCCCTGTAGCCAAAATGTTTAATACAAATCAAAGAAACAAAGTACTAGAAAAAGTATAGGATCTACAATGTTATAATTTGGTATTTGCGTTTCTCTTTGTCTCATAGGCGGTCACTAAACAAATTTTCTTCAAGGCTCCGCCCCACAGGACTTTAAAGCGTCTATATAATGTTAATCTAATGGTCAATTTTCATTTGGAATCAAGAAAACAACGAAACCCCCACCCACCATTAAATTGCCTGGAGGGTTGATATTTGGCACAAACGGATCTCTTTGCTTACATAAAAATCTTTTTGCGAAATCCCTGCAGTGCTTGCCTACCCCACAAAAAATTAACTTTGAAGTGCGTGTACTTAAAAGTTTCAATTTCCAATGTAATATTCATGGAATATTTCTTTACATTTTATAATATTTTACTATGTATACTAGCCTTTTCCCACGGCTTCGCTAGTGTTACTCGCCTTCAGGTTTAGTTCGTTTGTTATGCTCACTCGCTGTAACACTCACCCTTTATATAAAAAATTGCTGAAACACCTAAAATCGGAATTTTTTATTGAACTTGTTTCTTAGCAACATACAAATAAATAATGAAATATATTTGAGATTAAAAATTATCTTTGGTAAAACGTTTTTTTGTAAAAGATACACTATAAATTACTTCTGATACCTCTAAGAATATTGGTACAACGTTTTAAAGTGATCGGTTCAGTAGTTTTCATGTGAAAGCTAACAAACAAACGGTCATTCGCATGTATAATATTAGTGGAGACTAAATTAAACAACATTTGCGGAAGAATAAAAGTGACGGGTAACAGCTAGTACCGTTTATTGATGTTGTGTTTATCATTTCAGGTTGAAGGTGGCCCGTTACACACTACTGTCCGTGTCCAGCCTGGCAGCTCTCAAGTTGCTGGTGACGTTGTCCCATGTGCTCCCCATCTGACATCAACCCTCCTGTTGTGTTATTAGATAACTACTAGTCTATGTATTGTGTTTATCATTTCAGGTTAAAGGTGGCCCATTACACACTACTGTCCGTGTCCAGCCTGGCAGCTCTCAAGTTGCTGGTGACGTTGTCCCATGTGCTCCCCATCTGACATCAATCCTCCTGTTGTGTTATTAGATAACTACTAGTCTATGTATTGTGTTTATCATTTCAGGTTGAAGGTGGCCCATTACACACTACTGTCCGTGTCCAGCCTGGCAGCTCTCAAGTTGCTGGTGACGTTGTCCCATGTGCTCCCCATCTGACATCAACCCTCCTGTTGTGTTATTAGATAACTACTAGTCTATGTATTGTGTTTATCATTTCAGGTTGAAGGTGGCCCATTACACACTACTGTCCGTGTCCAGCCTGGCAGCTCTCAAGTTGCTGGTGACGTTGTCCCATGTGCTCCCCATCTGACATCAATCCTCCTGTTGTGTTATTAGATAACTACTAGTCTATGTATTGTGTTTATCATTTCAGGTTGAAGGTGGCCCATTACACACTACTGTCCGTGTCCAGCCTGGCAGCTCTCAAGTTGCTGGTGACGTTGTCCCATGTGCTCCCCATCTGACATCAATCCTCCTGTTGTGTTATTAGATAACTACTAGTCTATGTATTGTGTTTATCATTTCAGGTTGAAGGTGGCCCATTACACACTACTGTCCGTGTCCAGCCTGGCAGCTCTCAAGTTGCTGGTGACGTTGTCCCATGTGCTCCCCATCTGACATCAATCCTCCTGTTGTGTTATTAGATAACTACTAGTCTATGTATTGTGTTTATCATTTCAGGTTGAAGGTGGCCCATTACACACTACTGTCCGTGTCCAGCCTGGCAGCTCTCAAGTTGCTGGTGACGTTGTCCCATGTGCTCCCCATCTGACATCAACCCTCCTGTTGTGTTATTAGATAACTACTAGTCTATGTATTGTGTTTATCATTTCAGGTTGAAGGTGGCCCATTACACACTACTGTCCGTGTCCAGCCTGGCAGCTCTCAAGTTGCTGGTGACGTTGTCCCATGTGCTCCCCATCTGACATCAATCCTCCTGTTGTGTTATTAGATAACTACTAGTCTATGTATTGTGTTTATCATTTCAGGTTGAAGGTGGCCCATTACACACTACTGTCCGTGTCCAGCCTGGCAGCTCTCAAGTTGCTGGTGACGTTGTCCCATGTGCTCCCCATCTGACATCAATCCTCCTGTTGTGTTATTAGATAACTACTAGTCTATGTATTGTGTTTATCATTTCAGGTTGAAGGTGGCCCATTACACACTACTGTCCGTGTCCAGCCTGGCAGCTCTCAAGTTGCTGGTGACGTTGTCCCATGTGCTCCCCATCTGACATCAATCCTCCTGTTGTGTTATTAGATAACTACTAGTCTATGTATTGTGTTTATCATTTCAGGTTGAAGGTGGCCCATTACACTCTACTGTCCTTGTCCAGTCTGGCAGCCCTCAAGTTGTTGGTGACGTTGGCCCATGTGCTCCCCCTATGACATCAACCCATCGCTAACTTGTTGATACCAAGTATATTCAATAAACATTTACAAGTAGTAAGTCTTGTTTAATTATTAGATTTTAGACATCTAGGTGAGGTGGAAGAGGAAATGATGAATGTAACTGTCAACAAACAGTTAACACCAATCTATACCGACGTCAGTAGCGTCGCGCATAAGGTTATTCTTAATACCATAAAAGTTTCAATAAAAGTCCATTTTTGTTAGCTGATAAAAATACGCATTCACCTTAAAATATGTTTGACCTGATAAAATTGCTATTAATTTTAGAGGCACTTTCGGAAATCTTGTGCTCAGTGGGTTTGTAAAACAAGAAGGAAATAGACTGAAAATTTCATGTTGTAATTACTTCCAGTTTAGCCTACACGGCAATCGGCATACGGACAATAACTCTGCTATAATTATTCAAATAATAATTTTATTCTTAAACAATTATTCACACAACTATATTTCTTTTGATAACATACGAGCATAAATAGAAGGTTGTCTTTTATACTATACCAGGGTTCGAAAGTGAATGTGTCCACCATGACTCTCACTTTCATTATTTGACCCAATGACACTGATGACTAGTCATTGTGTGTTAATTAATTGATAAGAAGGAATCTGTCATAGGCCCTTTCTAATTAAGAAAACATGTAGTCATTGTTGTACCATTGAACTTGTAAGGGGAATGCAAAATAACAAGTAATTCATTACATTATGTTTCAATTCATAAAACATAACAATACTTTCATGTTTAATATGTGCAAGCCAAACATAAATTATAGGTTTTTCTACCTTTCTATACACGATCATAAAAAAGTCTTTAGAGATCCCTCTTACTGTACGATGGATACATCATATGTAAAATAAGGTGTAACTCATGTTATTTCATCCCGAGCTGTTTTTTTTTTTTCATATCTTATTTTGTATAATGATTTTGAAGATTTTATTATACTTAGGAACATATAGCATGGTTTCATCGGCAAGCATAACATTTGTAATTTGCTATCTCATAATTATACTAATATAGTATATATACTACATTGAAACATTACACATTTGAGTTTTATAATGAACATATAATACGGTACACAAAGTGTCACAAAAATCCGTGACTGCGTATGCATGATTGTATTTTTCACATCAAAGTAAATCTAAAATAATCCGTAATTTTTTTTCGATTTCGGCTTTTTTTAGCTACTATATCCTCCAATTTGGTTTTACACTGAATAAATTTTATTTCCATAACGGCTCCTTGTTTTATGTTCCTTTGGCATGAATTTTTATCATACCACTGTTCATGTCCAGATGTGTATTTTCAAAATGGCTGCCATTTTTTATTTTTAAACTCAGTTATCTCAAAACTGCCCGAGTAGGCCTAAATTTGATCATAGTACCAGGGGGACCGAGCTTAAGCTCGGTAAAGTTATTGATTTTGTTCTCACGCAAAGCTCGTTCGCTCCGCTCACTCGCCAGGCCGGAGGGTTCTACGCTTTGGTATAACTTTCCTAAACTACAGGTTAAAGATGTAACACATTGGTTCATATCTACAGTTATCAGCTGATTTTTGTTCAATTTAAAAAATCTCCATAAGGATAACATGGAAACTTTGAAGTGCTCTAGCGCGAAAACCGGATTTTTCCCAGCTATGGGACCAGCTCCAATCGATTTCTGGTGGCCAAAACCCCCATATTCAATCAAAATATCAAAAATCCTTGGAGCGAAAAAAAACTTTGCCCGGACAAACGGAGCTTGTTTTAGAGTATAAGATTGGACATGAGAGAACGTTGTCGAATTTAATTATCTGACCAAGATAATAAAGTTTGTACAGATACAACAACAAATAATACAGTTATTGTTTTTTAAATATAAAATGTCCTTAATTTGCATAAATTAAAATAAAATCAACGTTTTTATGCAGAAAAATCTCAATAACTCCATTATTATTTAATAAATCCTTACAACTTTAGTATAATTGGTTAATACGCATCCGCACCGGCCGAATTTGTTCGCCGAACAAAGTTCTTCCGAACTTTTGTTTGTTCGTTGCTAACCTTTAAGAGTGTAAATCATATGGCCAAAAATTTTTTGTGAATTTCATTTGTTTGCCGAACAAGTTCGCCATAAATGTTCGGCCAGTGCAGAGGTGTCTTTAGATAATTTAATTCGTCAACTTTTCTGTCGTTTGTAAAATTTTTATAAAACTTACCTTTTGAGATATCTTTGTTTAAAAAGTTCAAAAGGCCGCTATAAAAAAAAAAAAATACACTTCGTAAAAAAAATTTATTACAGAAAATAAACATTGGCATGATAAAAGTTCATACTAAATATGAACTTAATACTATGATAAATTATGGAAATAAAAATTACTTAGTGTAAAAAATAGCAAACAGCAACTAAACGAAGCCAAAATAATAAAAAAATTAAGAAACATTTTCAATTTATTTTTATTTGTGCAAGAATAATGTGTGACGTTAAGTCACACATTTTCGTGACACCCCTTCTACTGTTGTTGTTGTTGTTGTTGTGTTTTTTTTTCATATAAAGTCAACCGACTTTCAAACATGTTTTCACCAGTAAACCTCAGATGGGCAAGACTCGAGCAACAGCAGCCATCAGCTTTAGCACAGCAAAACTAGACACTGCCATCAGCGAGTAGTGGGCGACCTTTAGCCTGGAATGAAAACAAAAAACAGAACCAATGAATACTCTCATCTTTTGGTTAGTTTTTAGGTGATTTTACAATAATGCAAGAGTTAATGGACGCTCAATCATAAGTAGCTAAACAATAGGTAGATAACACTAATGTTTAGAAGTACATTATTCTTGACTTTACACTCTGTTGAGGATAGTCATCTCATAAAATGTTTGAAACTAATAAATTTACGGTTTGTAATAAACCGTGTTTCTGCAATATTTTTTTACATTTTCTTCTAAGATTATCTATCACAGGATTTTGAAGTAAGATATTTGAAGTCTTCTTATACTCTTTGAGTGACTCCCAAACTTAACGCTGTTTTAGTTCTCAGATGGTTTTCAGGTTTGTCAAAAGATTCAAATAATAAACCCTTATTTGACCGAGTTTAAAATGCTTTTTCCAATCAAATATTTTCAACATCGAAGTTTAAAATAACCTAAATTACCGATAAAATAATTTATTTTTATTTTGAATAATTTGCACTTTTTCTTTATTAATATTGCTTTCTGTAAATATCACCAATGTATACAAAACCAAATAATAAGGGACATCCTATTAAAAAAAGGAGCTTTGTCATTGAAAACCAGAGAAAAATAAAGCGCTGATGCTAGGATATCACTTCTCCTTCATATGCTATACCAAATCAAGAAAATAATAACATTTTTTTTTAATGTTAGCAGGCTTCTGAAAGAAAACAGAGACCTAAAAAACTCAAAAAATTAAACCTAAATTTCAATGATTTTAAAATTCTCAAAATGTTCTGAAAGTTTATCTTTGACTTCGATTTTTTTAAATAACTTTTTGGCTACAGATCTTGAGAAAATAGGTCAAATGGAGATACGTTTCGTACATTATTGATCATGTTGAGGTTTTGATTGTTTTTAAACGATATCTATAAGTATATAAGTAACGTATCGTCGTTTTTCTAATGTAATTATTCTAAATACCCTTCTGTTTGACGATTTTATTCAGCCTGATGATAGTGTATGGGCTATCTATGGCTTTTTGCTAAGCATGAAAATTTGAGTCAATTTTTTAAGTAAAATTTTTTTAATTGAGTATTGATGCGAGTCTGCCTTGCAAGAATTTACTTAATTTCTTGCCTACACCTAAAGTAAAACTTAAAACGCAAAACATAATTTTTCGAGGTTAATCTAGAAATCATAACGACATTTGATAGACACAGATAAACAAAGTTATTTGATTTTGGATGGAATGACATAGAGTTGGAATGAGCACATTAAGGTGTTCGTGGTTTTTAATACATAAAAAAATTTTATTAAATTAATCAAAACAAAGTTTAAATGAACTAATTTATGTATTATTTATTAATATGCTTATTTAATACGCTAAGGGGTTTTTGGTTAAGTAGTGGCAAAGTGGGGCTGCTGGCTCAGGTCAATGACCCCTGAGGAATGCTGACGTCACCAAGGTCACTGACGTCATGAATGACGTCATCGGTGACGTCATCAATGACGTCATATCTATGACGTCATAGGTATGACGTAATAGAAATGACGTCATGACGACGTCATCACCGCTGACGTCACCATAATGACGTCATTGACGTAATTAAGGTCAAGGTCACGCGGAAAGACAAAAAAATTTTTCTTTGCACTCTTGTGGTTCCTAGTATTCGGCTGTGGAGTGAAAATCCACGAGAAACCACAAAAGTGCAAAGAAAAATTTATTTTCCCAGCGACCAGACCGAAAAACCTACCAAATGTGACGTAAGGCATTCCTCAGAGGCCATTGACCTGAACCCTAGCAACCCCACTCTTAAAACTAAAAAAATAAATAATTTTTATTTCCACTTACCCACTGGAGAAACCAGAAGCCCAACTGGAAACAAAATTGCGAACAGCCGACGGTGGTGGTGTCATCACCGCGCGGGAGCCGGACGCCGACTGACCGGACAGCACCGCGCCGTCCGGGTACCAGGCCGCGTGGTGGGGGTAAAGTGGTCAGATGCAAAAAATAAAAAAAATTATTTTTTTCCAACAACTCATTCGAGTTTGTACTTGTTGGAAACATTATGAAAAAAATAATATTATTTTTTCTCAGATGAACTTGGGACTTGTAAAATTTTGAGCTATATAAAAAAAAAAATAATTTTTTTTCTAATTGTTTTCTTAGGTGACCTTGAGACTTGTAAAATTTTGAACCATATAAAAAAAAAAAATTATTTTTTTCGCGATTTTTAGTTTCGCTTAAAACTTGTGAAATATGTAAGTTTTAGCTAAATATTTCATTTAGAA
Source organism: Neoaliturus tenellus (assembly GCA_030545055.2). NCBI lineage: Eukaryota > Metazoa > Arthropoda > Insecta > Hemiptera > Cicadellidae > Neoaliturus > Neoaliturus tenellus. The sequence continues at coordinate 13,521,885 of CM061532.1, read as the reverse complement.
CTCCAGTTATGTAAATTGAGCGGAAAAAGTGTGATGTGCACACTGCAAGAGTCGAATAGCGACTGACCAAGTCGCTCCATGCATCCTAGGTACCCAGTTATGTGGTGGGGGTTAAGTGGTCAGATGAGAAAAAATAAAAAAATTATTTTTTTCCAACAACTCATCCGAGTTTGTTCTTTTGCTGGACCTCCGTTACTTGGAGTGGAAATATTTGTTAAGAAAATAAATTTTTTTTATTAATTTCTAAGTGACCTTGACACTTAGTCTGGAATTGGAGTCACCAGCGTTATTTTACTGGCAAAAGTTAGCTCGTCTAAAAGTTTTTGAAACATTTTATCATCCATAGTGATCTTGGTGTCCCTTGAGTAAAATTTTGGATTATTCCTAAGGCAGCGTTTCATTTTTGTCAAAGTGGAAGTCTTGGACACCCTAACAGAATTATTTTGCTTTGCCAGCAAAAATTTTACTCTTAATAATTTTTCTCGCAAAGTTTCAGCCATAGCTGTGTCTCACAGTAAGGTTAGTATAAAACTGAAAAACTCAGTCAATTGTAGCACCTAAGCTGGAAGTAGTGGGGGAACAGGGCTGTAGTGGTGGGGGTAATGCGGTCTGGTGTTGCTATGTTTAGAAACAGTTTGCTGCGAACTGTCCGAGTATTAACACGTACTGTGTAGAAAAAATAACAGCGAGACTAGTATAAAATTTAAGTCCAAGAAAAAACTTATTGTTAGGTTAATAAAGAGGTAGAGCTAAATGAAAAAAAATAATATTTGTACAAGATGTGCATGGTTCAATTTTGCAGCTAAGTTCAAAATCCACCAGTGTGGAACAAAATTTAATCATGAGGTTAAAATATTTAAACACATCTGCGAAAATATTAGGAGGCTTGTAGAGCTAACTAAAAATTAATTTTGTAGCAAACAGGTAGCGATATATTTTTGCCAAGTCATATAATAAGAGGGAATGATGTAAAAATTGAAATTTTACTCACAGAAAGTCTGGTAGTGTTAAGGCGCAGCGTATACCATGCGTCGTGGGAGAAGGCTGGCGAGTAACTGACTTGTTTTTAGAGGCAAGACGGCAGACATGGGTTGGTTATATAAGTGTTATGTAATATGCAAGCGATACCGGAGACAAAATTAAATTTGTTCCCAACCAACACTGACTGTAGGCTGAGCTGAGAGAGACAAAATAAAATGAAATGAAATGAAATATTATTCTATACTGCAACTGTCTTGGACCGAAAATATTCTAAGTCCCAAGACCCCCCCCCCCCCTCGGCTCCGGACGAAAAGTGCGCCCCCCCCCCCCCGGGGGGAGGAGGAGGTGGCATAGCCCGAGGGGCGTTGCCATACCTTGACATGTGTTGCATAATGAGATCCGGTTAGTAATGTATTCAGGTGTGGCTCTTGGAGATTGTCCAATGCCGCAAACAAGTACGTGTCGAGGTCTGCCTGTTTACGTAACCAGGTCCGGTTCCCTCACTCCTGACCGGCTCAGCTTCGGTTCTCTGAGGCTTAGCTTCCTCGCAGTTGCTTTCAAACACTTCAGCCGAGTGGTTGAAGCTCTGCCTTACAGGATTCGCAATGTAATGTTGGCGCCGCATTATATTGGGAATTCTTTTCTAGTCTAAGGCATGGCATGTGTAGTGTTAGGAAATAATTTTATTTTGTGCTTGCTGCTTGGTGCTCGGTGTTGGTTGTGCAGTGAAAAATATTTGTGTGTGCTAATATTTCCACAGGTTGGTGTTAGTCTAAGTCTTGTGTTTAGAAAAATATTTCTTTGTATTAATCTTCCACAGGTTGTCCCTAAAATTAGTTTTTATAAATTTTTGGCTTCCTTAGCCTATGTAAATAGTTATACTGTTAGGTTTGAGGCTTAGAAGCCTCCGTAAAATTAAATTTTTTTCGAGGCTTAGCATGCCTCAAGAATTATTTTTTACCAACAATAGTATGACACTTAACGAGCCTGGGGGTTGGCCCCTGGGGATCCACCGTTAGGCCTTGTGCCAGCGGCGCTGCTGGACCTCATCACTCGTCACTGGCAACATACGGGTGGTTGGCATCCTTCAGCACGAAGTGTCGGCCCTGACACTGACCGGTACATTAGGCTTTATGTCAGTGCATTGCATTAGGCTTTATGTCAGTGTACTGGTTAAGATGGGGCCCAGGTCATGATTAGCATGACCTTATGATTCCCATTGGGAACCAAAATTATTTAGCATGTTTCCCTTGTGGAAACTCAAAATTAAGTAAAAATTTTTTATTTTTTGTAACATGAATCCCCCTATGTTTAAGTTTTGTGTTGTAAAATATTTCTTTGTACTAATCTTCCACAGGTTGTCCCTAAGAAAAAATATTTTCTAAATTCGTATATTGGAGGATTAGCCTCTGTAAATTGGCAGTTAAAGTGTTAGGTTTGAGGCTTAGAAGCCTCCATAAAATAATTTCTTTTGGAGGCTTAGCATGCCTCAATAATTATTTTTTAACAACAGTAGTATGGTGCTTAACGAGCCTGGGGGTAGGCCCCTGGGGATCCACCCTTAGGTTTTCGGACCAAGGGTGCTGCTGGACCTCATCACTCGTCACTGGAAACATACGGGTGGTTGGCATCCTTCAGCACGAAGCACCGGGTCCTGACACTGTCCGGTACGTTAGGCTTTATGTCAGTTTATCGGTTAAGATGGGGCCCAGGTCATGATTAGCATGACCTTATGATTCCCTTTAGGGGAACCAAAAATTATTGTAGAATGTTTCCCTTATGGAAACTCAAAATTAAGTAAAATTATTTTTTATTTTTCACCTCCCCCTAAGTTGTGAGATTCCCCCGAGGCCTTTGACCGCCGGCGGTCTTAGGCTTCGGGGGAATTTCTTTTTAATTCTTGGATGACCTTGACCTATATTTGTGTGTGAATAAAAAAATAAAATAATTTTTGTTCCACATGTAGTCACAGTCAGCCAACACTTGGCGGATTTTTGCTAAAGTCCTGAGAGCTCGCAGGACTTAGAGCGATATGCGTTAAAGTGTTGGTTGTCTGGGCAGTGGTAAAATATTTTATTTGATATTCACACATAAGTAAGGGTAGCAGCCATCCAAGAGTTAAAGTCCTAGGGGTAGGTGACCCCCCCCCCCCCCCGACTCCAGACGGGAAGTGAGCCCCCCCCCCCCGAAATTTTTTTTTTTTGGATTTTGACCTTGACCAAAAATTTTTTGCTCCGGACGAAAACTGCGCCCCCCCCCCCGAATTTTTTTTTTTTTAATTTTTGACCTTGACCAAAAATTTTTTGCTCCGGACGAAAACTGCGGGCCCGGGGGGGGGGGGGAGGTGCCAAGCCAGTAGTGTGAAATTGTTACTTCCAGTACAAGTTAAAATAGTAGTGGTAAATTGTTACCACAAACACAAATTTGTGTCTTCAAACTTCTAATGTAACTTAACCCATTTAAATGTAGGTGCCAAGCCAGTAGTGTGAAATTATTACTCCCAGTACAAGTTAAAATAGTAGTGGTAAATTGTTACCACAAACACAAATTTGTGTCTTCAAACTTCTAATTTAACTTAACCCATTTAAATGTTGCTACTTAAAGGTAGCACCGTTTTGGTGCTACCTTTCATGTACTATTTTCTACATGTCCAATTTTGCTTTATGTTTTTTAAACAACACTTTTAATTACCGGTTTAATGTAAAACTATAAAATATGTTTATATATACATGAATTATTAACAAAACCTTAGTTTTAACATTAAATGTCATTAGGAAACTTTTAATTGAGATTAAGCCATTTAAATGTTGCTACTTTTAGGTAGCACCGTTTTGGTGCTACCTATGGTGTACTATTTTTACATGTCCAATTTTTGCTTTAGGCTTTTAAACAACACTTTTAACTACTGCTACCAGTCTACCACTGAGGTATTTATGAAGCGAGTTTGGTCCATCTTTTTTTATTTCTAGTTACTAAGGTGTTTAGGAATGAAAGGTTAGAATTACTTTTAAGGTTAAAAGAAGCACATGGTGCGAACAGAAAGTTCACTATTGTTTTAAAATTAATGGGCATTAGAAAACTTCTAATTGAGCTTAACCCATTTAAATGTTGCTACTTTAAGGTAGCACCGTTTTGGTGCTACCTTTGGTGTACTATTTTTACATGTCACAAAATATATGGGCCTCTGCTTGATGCAGAGACAGGTACTTGACCCCGTTTCTACCCATCATTAAGTGTACTGAGACTTTAGGTTTTTAAACAACACTTTTAACTACTGGTTTAATGTAAAACTACGAAATATGTTTATATACATGAAATCTTAATAAAACCTTAGTTTTAAAATTAAAGGTAATTTGTAAACTTCTAATTGAGCTTAAACCATTTAAATGTTGCGAATTAAAGGTAGCACCATTTTGGTGCTACCTTTGGTGTACCAATTTTTGCTTTAGGTTTTTAAACATCACTTTTAACTACCGGTTTAATGTAAAACTACGAAATATATATATATATATATATATATATATATATATATATGAATTCTTAACCAAACCTTAGTTTTAACATTAAACCGTATTTGGAAACTTTTAATTGCTGACTCAGAGACAAGTACTTGGCCCCGTTCCTGTCCATCATTAAGTGTACTTAGGCTTTACATTTTTAAACAAGACTTTTAACTACTGGTTTAATGTAAAACTACAAAATACGTTTATATACATGATAACTTAACAAACCTTAGTTTTCAACATTAAAGGTAATTTGGAAACTTCCAATTGGGCTTAACCTATTTAAATGTTGCTTAACCTATTTAAATGATGCTACTTAAAGGTAGCACCGTTTTGGTGCTACCTTTGGTGTACTATTTTCTACATGTGCAATTTTGCTTTAGGTTTTTAAACAACATTTTTAACTACTGGTTTAATGTAAAACGATAAAATATGTTTATATACATGATAACTCAACAAAACCTTAGTTTTAACATTGAAGGTAATTTACTTAGGAACTTTTAATTGAACTTAGAGCATTTGAATGTTGCTAATTAAAGGTAGCACCGTTTTGGTGCTACCTTTGGTATACTATTTCTTCCTTGTCAAATTTGCTTAAAGTTTTTAAACAACACTTTTAACTACGGGTTTAATGTTCAAGTACAAAATAACACTTTTAACTACAGGTTTAATGTTAAAGCACAAAATATGTTTATATATGAGCTTCTGCTGACTCAGAGACAAGTACTTGGCACCGTTCCTGTCAATCATTAAGTGTATTGAGGCTTTACGTTTTTAAACAAGACTTTTAACTACTAGTTTAATGTAAAACAATGAAATATGTTTATATATGAGCCTATTTTTGACACAGAGACAGGTATTTGGTTTTGTTCCTGTCCCTAATTAAGTGTACTGAGGCTGTAGGTTTAAAAAAAAAAACACTTTTAACTTCTGGTTTAATGTAAAACTACGAAATATGTTTATATACATGAAATCTTAACAAAACCTTAGTTTTAAAATTAAAGGTAATTTGGAAACTTCTAATTGAGCTTAAACCATTTAATTGTTGCGAATTAAAGGTAGCACCGTTTTGGTGCTACCTTTGGTGTACTATTTTTACATGTCCAATTTTGCTTTAGGGTTTTAAACATCACTTTTAACTACCGGTTTAATGTAAAACTACGAAATATGTTTATATATATATATATGAATTCTTAACCAAACCTTAGTTTTAACATTAAACCGTATTTGGAAACTTCTAATTGCTGACTCAGAGACAAGTACTTGGCCCCGTTCCTGTCCCTCATTAAGTGTACTTAGGCTTTACGTTTTTAAACAAGACTTTTAACTACTGGTTTAATGTAAAACTACAAAATACGTTTATATACATGATAACTTAACAAAACCTTAGTTTTCAACATTAAAGGTAATTTGGAAACTTCTAATTGGGCTTAACCTATTTAAATGTTGCTTAACCTATTTAAATGATGCTACTTAAAGGTAGCACCGTTTTGGTGCTACCTTTGGTGTACTATTTAATAGCATTTTTATGTGTAAAGTTTAACATAATTAGTTTTGTATTTGATTTTATTATTGTTTGGAACACTTGTTATGTGTTTTAGTTAAGCAAGTCTTATTTTGGTATAAAAAAAAAATAATAACCTTTAGCACATGTATGTAAAGCTAATTTTTTAAGTTCAATTTATTAAATAAAAAATGAATGTGGCATTAATATAAAATATATTAAAAAAATCAGTTTAAATAAAAATCTACAGGAAATTGTCAACAAATTTAAAATGTATCATATTACTGTTAAATGTGCAGTATTTCCCTTCATTTTGCATGCCCAGTTGCGCTTCATCATTTATGAAAGTGGTTTGTTGAGTGTGCCCTTATTATTGACATCCGCAAAAAAAAAATTGTTTAAATTTAACATACAATTGTGTATGAGCAGTAGTACTTGTCTACTGCGCATGCGCAGAAGGTTTCCACCACTCTTCGTCGGGTATATAAGCAGGTCGGTTAACCATGCATTTCATTGTTTGGCGAACTTTTGCCAAGTGAACATCTTATTGACAACTTCGGTTATTCCGGATATTTAAAAGGTGTATGCTATTTTTGTTACATTTGACTTTAATATGTCTGAACTGCAGTGTTACATGTTTGATAGTAAACCTGTAGCTGTATTATTTGATCGTGAAAACAATCCATGGTTTAAGGCTAATGATGTATCAGAAATTCTAGAATATAAAAGACCGCGAAAAGCAATAAATGATCTAGTTAAGGAAAAATATAAAAAGTTATGTAAAGATATTGATGGAAACAGTTTAGTGCTACCCTCTAACTTTCAAAAAAGTACCGTATTCATCAATGAACCAGGTTTATATTCCTTAATTTTATCGTCTAAGATGAAATTAGCTAAGCGCTTTCAAGATTGGGTGTTTGAAGAAATACTACCATCAATTCGCAAGTATGGAGAGTATAAACTAAAAAGAGAAAACCTTAAGTTGACTCACTCCTTACGTAAAGCGTTGTCAAATAATCAAAAACTAATTGAAACGTTAATTGATGAAATACCTAAAGTTGCTGTTATACCTGATGATATGGATTTAAAACATATCTTTTGTGTATTGGAAAAGGACACATACTATGAAAAGTATGGAGTAATGGAGTACAAGTGCATTCGTACAGAGAGGAGACGATATAAAAGAGCACTGAAAAGAGCAAAGGAAGATGGTTTTGTACCAAGTTTTACAAGATATCCTGTACCAAACAGTATAAATATCTTTAATAAAGCTAAGGAGGTTATGAATACTTATGGTATGCATTACGAATGTTCTTTGAATAACATACTGACCCCCCATAATTTTGTAAATATTGTAAAAATTATTCTTAATGAATAATAAACTGTATGAATGTATGTATGAATGTGGGACTTATTAGATTGAGAAGTTAAGGTATTAACTTTAGCTACTCATTTGAAAAGTCTGGTGTGAATGAAGGTCACTGGCGCGGTTGACTAAAAGACCCGTAAACCATGTGTGTGTGTGTGTGTGTGTGTGTGTGTGTGTGTGTGTGTGTGTGTGTGTGTGTGTGTGTGTGTGTGTGTGTGTGTGTGTGTGTGTGTGTGTGAATGTGTGTGTGAATGTGTGGAAAACGACGTACACCCACCTCCTCGTGGTGTTTTCTGGGTAACGCTAAGAGGTGTACAACCAATGTCTTGTAAAACCACATGAATTAATCTATTTGTATTTTTAAAATATACATTCATAGGTATATATACAATAATAACATTTATTTAAATTAAACAAATTTAAAAGCATTTTAAATGCATACAATTTATAATTGTTGCTGCAAAAACACCTCGTGCTTTACTAATAATAGATGAAAACGATATAATGTATGTATAAAATATGAGTTTTTCAATTAATGGAGCTAGAAAAAATAAAGATGGCATTAAATTAGTGTTACCATAAAATTTGTTTATAGAACAATAAGTTTTTCTTCATAATTATGTGGGTTTTAAGATCTATATTTAGGTAGCACTAAATTAGAGCTACCATTATGTTAATAAAATAGCTACATACATTTATAATTATATTTTATTATTTAATTATTAAATATATTAAATTTATTCAATGTTAATTTGACTGACTTTTTTACAGCATAAATAAGTATAAAAACACAAAATCTGAAACAAATTAGTCATTTTAATTTTAATGTAAAATGATAAAAGCTCAAAACTTAATACTTTTTTAAAAATTAAACAAAAGTAGCCACAAAATATTGGTGTTACCTTGAAATATTTATAGAAATTATAATATAGTATGGTTTTATTAATTTATAAACTAAATTGAATTCATCCTTATTCTACACATAACGGTAAAACCATTCATTCTAAACCTTAATGCTTAGAACTCTGACATATTGTCTTAGAACTCTGACATATTGTCTTAGAACTCTGACATATTGTCTTTATTTCAAGATACAGCTCAACCTTTCATTATAAATCTTGTTAATTTTTTAAATCTATCTTCTTATTTCTATAAGGGTTTTGTCTGTCACGTCCCTTTTTTCTCTCGACCTACTGAACCGATTTTTAAGATTGAGGTGTCATTTGAAAGCTTAGGATATACCGCAGTGACGAATTATAATTAAAAAGGTCATATTGTTTCAGGCTTCGACCCCCTGGCCTTTGATTTATTTCTAGAGGACGCTTTAAAATGTTGACCAACTTTTATTGCAAGTTCTTTAATGTGAATTGTAATTTAACAGCTGATTACCTTCAGATGAATTTTTTAAAAGCTAGATAGTAAACAAAAATAGATCTCCGTCACTTCATAATAAGCATTTACATACTGTAGGTGAGATTTACTCATACAGAATCATAAAACGCGCAATTTGCACACGGGCCACCTCGTAATATAATAAAAATATAAAACACATTAACTTTTAACTAATTTACCAATAGGGAATACGCTATTACGGTATTAGTCAAGACCTAAGCCTGGGACCATGATACTTTTTCATTTTGAGATCTCTAGAAGCCAAAAAACACCGTTTGTTCAATTTGATATATATATGTATGTGTCCATAAACACGATAACTTTTGAACGGAACCTCTAATTTTGATGAAATTTGGTACAGGGGTGTAAGCCAATATCTACTTAATTTAGTTCGCGAACCATAATGATCGGATTATGGGAACGAGGTTTATGGGGTTTCTAAAGGGTTAAAATTGGGTTTTTGGCATTTTTGAACCTCAATTTTTTAAACTTCATGACTTTTAACTAAAACCATTGAAAAGAGCTTAAAACAACAAACAATTTAGTATTTGGAATTTTTACCTAACTTAAATGGTTATTCAGAAAATCCAAACATTATGTTTTCCATGTTATTCTTATGGGAAATCAACAAAACCTTCTATCTTGCTTATTTATTGAAATATCTTGATAAACTTAATATGTACATTAATTAGGAAGCGTTTAACTTATATCTGCTTATAAAACGCATATGGCGGCAAACCTACGTACTCACCTCTATGGGTTTTATGGAAAAACTAAAAAAAAAACAAAAAAAAACACCACAACCTGATAAAATTTGGTATGTACATTCACTAGGTAGGGTTTAACTTATATTTATCAACGAAACCCATATGGAGGCAAACCTACATACTTTAAACCCCCATGGATTTTATGAGAAAAAATAGAAAATATACCAAAATTCCATTGGAAAGTTGCTGAGTAAGCAGGTCTGCTGCGATGGGGGTATTATATTTATAGTTACATTAAGGTAGCATTATTTTGATGCCACCTTTACATAAAATATATTAATTCAATTATCTTATTGTTTTATTTTGTATTTACATTAAATTTAGTCTACATGTGGGAATTGAGACACCAATTTTTCATTGTTTTATTGTGTATTTACATTAAATTTAGTCTACATGTGGGAATTGAGACACCAATTTTTGGAAAATGAATGCATATAATCATGGGATATAGTCTTTATTCTGTAAACCCGGCTTACCCCTTAATCGTTTCCCCTTTAAATTTTCATTTTATTAAATTTAAAGTGGAAACACTTCTTTTTAGAAACAAATTTGTGCTATTATCATTCACTTTTCTTTGTTTAAATTAAATGTAGTCCTTTTTACTCTACTTATAAAGCAGAAAAGATAATATTTCTGGAACTTAAATCATATAGTTTTGAAACTTGAAACATTATTCCCAACATACAATTTAACTCTCCGATTGTAAATATAGGATGAGAAAAGCTAAAATTTCTATATTTATAGTTATAGTTATAGGCATTTAGTCAAATGTCTATATAACTCGATAATGGATTGACGGATTAGGACAAGCGATACATCATTGAAAAAGGTCTATGTAAGACGAACATTTAAGTAAAAGAAGAATTTGGTTATCTTATTTTAGTCAAAAGTAGAAACCTGGAGGTTCATAGCCCCGCCATTTATGAGTTTTAAAAATGGGGAGAGGGAAGGAATAAGGATTGGGAAGGGATAGGGTGGGGAAAGGGTAGTTTGGTTATTAAACGACTTGCGCTGTAAAATAGCCGCCAACATCCACACCTTCTTCGTAGCACTCCTTTATTGTTTGTGCCCACTGTCGCATGCGGTCTCTATCATTTGGTGTTACAAGAAAAGAATTACAATCATCATACAATATAAAGGAGCCAATTCGTACATAAGATCCTGAGTCCAACCATTTATGAGCTTCAGACATGAATTTATCTATTGTATCGAATGGGGATTGTGGATTAATTGCTATAACTTTGAGTTCTTCATTAATTTCAACGGTATAATCATCATCTTCATCATCATCTTCACTGTCACTGTTGTCATTTAAAGTGTCTTCAGGTTGTTCAAAAACATCAGAAATTTCGGAGGAATTGAAATTTTCATTGAGACGAGGAGGCATTTTGAAGCAAGTGATATTGTAAACAGCAGAGACAAAACAACAAGAGTGGCTTGTAGAAGCGGAATGAAGGAGTGAACAACGCTCGCTCCGCTTTTATAACGGTATGCTAATAAGAGGGGTAACAGCTAGCCGTGACCAATTATTGACCTGGGAGGTGGGGGAAAAGCAAGGAGAGGGGGTATTTATTTGAAATAATTCGCATAACTTTTGACTAAAATAAGATAACCAAATTCTTCTTTTACTTAAATGTTCGTCTTACATAGACCTTTTTCAATGATGTATCGCTTGTCCTAATCCGTCAATCCATTATCGAGTTATATAGACATTTGACTAAATGCCTATAACTATAACTATAAATATAGAAATTTTAGCTTTTCTCATCCTATATTTACAATCGGAGAGTTAAATTGTATGTTGGGAATAATGTTTCAAGTTTCAAAACTATATGATTTAAGTTCCAGAAATATTATCTTTTCTGCTTTATAAGTAGAGTAAAAAGGACTACATTTAATTTAAACAAAGAAAAGTGAATGATAATAGCACAAATTTGTTTCTAAAAAGAAGTGTTTCCACTTTAAATTTAATAAAATGAAAATTTAAAGGGGAAACGATTAAGGGGTAAGCCGGGTTTACAGAATAAAGACTATATCCCATGATTATATGCATTCATTTTCCAAAAATTGGTGTCTCAATTCCCACATGTAGACTAAATTTAATGTAAATACACAATAAAACAATGAAAAATTGGTGTCTCAATTCCCACATGTAGACTAAATTTAATGTAAATACAAAATAAAACAATAAGATAATTGAATTAATATATTTTATGTAAAGGTGGCATCAAAATAATGCTACCTTAATGTAACTATAAATATAATACCCCCATCGCAGCAGACCTGCTTACTCAGCAACTTTCCAATGGAATTTTGGTATATTTTCTATTTTTTCTCATAAAATCCATGGGGGTTTAAAGTATGTAGGTTTGCCTCCATATGGGTTTCGTTGATAAATATAAGTTAAACCCTACCTAGTGAATGTACATACCAAATTTTATCAGGTTGTGGTGTTTTTTTTGTTTTTTTTTAGTTTTTCCATAAAACCCATAGAGGTGAGTACGTAGGTTTGCCGCCATATGCGTTTTATAAGCAGATATAAGTTAAACGCTTCCTAATTAATGTACATATTAAGTTTATCAAGATATTTCAATAAATAAGCAAGATAGAAGGTTTTGTTGATTTCCCATAAGAATAACATGGAAAACATAATGTTTGGATTTTCTGAATAACCATTTAAGTTAGGTAAAAATTCCAAATACTAAATTGTTTGTTGTTTTAAGCTCTTTTCAATGGTTTTAGTTAAAAGTCATGAAGTTTAAAAAATTGAGGTTCAAAAATGCCAAAAACCCAATTTTAACCCTTTAGAAACCCCATAAACCTCGTTCCCATAATCCGATCATTATGGTTCGCGAACTAAATTAAGTAGATATTGGCTTACACCCCTGTACCAAATTTCATCAAAATTAGAGGTTCCGTTCAAAAGTTATCGTGTTTATGGACACATACATATATATATCAAATTGAACAAACGGTGTTTTTTGGCTTCTAGAGATCTCAAAATGAAAAAGTATCATGGTCCCAGGCTTAGGTCTTGACTAATACCGTAATAGCGTATTCCCTATTGGTAAATTAGTTAAAAGTTAATGTGTTTTATATTTTTATTATATTACGAGGTGGCCCGTGTGCAAATTGCGCGTTTTATGATTCTGTATGAGTAAATCTCACCTACAGTATGTAAATGCTTATTATGAAGTGACGGAGATCTATTTTTGTTTACTATCTAGCTTTTAAAATTCATCTGAAGGTAATCAGCTGTTAAATTACAATTCACATTAAAGAACTTGCAATAAAAGTTGGTCAACATTTTAAAGCGTCCTCTAGAAATAAATCAAAGGCCAGGGGGTCGAAGCCTGAAACAATATGACCTTTTTAATTATAATTCGTCACTGCGGTATATCCTAAGCTTTCAAATGACACCTCAATCTTAAAAATCGGTTCAGTAGGTCGAGAGAAAAAAGGGACGTGACAGACAAAACCCTTATAGAAATAAGAAGATAGATTTAAAAAATTAACAAGATTTATAATGAAAGGTTGAGCTGTATCTTGAAATAAAGACAATATGTCAGAGTTCTAAGACAATATGTCAGAGTTCTAAGACAATATGTCAGAGTTCTAAGCATTAAGGTTTAGAATGAATGGTTTTACCGTTATGTGTAGAATAAGGATGAATTCAATTTAGTTTATAAATTAATAAAACCATACTATATTATAATTTCTATAAATATTTCAAGGTAACACCAATATTTTGTGGCTACTTTTGTTTAATTTTTAAAAAAGTATTAAGTTTTGAGCTTTTATCATTTTACATTAAAATTAAAATGACTAATTTGTTTCAGATTTTGTGTTTTTATACTTATTTATGCTGTAAAAAAGTCAGTCAAATTAACATTGAATAAATTTAATATATTTAATAATTAAATAATAAAATATAATTATAAATGTATGTAGCTATTTTATTAACATAATGGTAGCTCTAATTTAGTGCTACCTAAATATAGATCTTAAAACCCACATAATTATGAAGAAAAACTTATTGTTCTATAAACAAATTTTATGGTAACACTAATTTAATGCCATCTTTATTTTTTCTAGCTCCATTAATTGAAAAACTCATATTTTATACATACATTATATCGTTTTCATCTATTATTAGTAAAGCACGAGGTGTTTTTGCAGCAACAATTATAAATTGTATGCATTTAAAATGCTTTTAAATTTGTTTAATTTAAATAAATGTTATTATTGTATATATACCTATGAATGTATATTTTAAAAATACAAATAGATTAATTCATGTGGTTTTACAAGACATTGGTTGTACACCTCTTAGCGTTACCCAGAAAACACCACGAGGAGGTGGGTGTACGTCGTTTTCCACACATTCACACACACATTCACACACACACACACACACACACACACACACACACACACACACACACACACACACACACACACACACACACACACACACACACACACACATGGTTTACGGGTCTTTTAGTCAACCGCGCCAGTGACCTTCATTCACACCAGACTTTTCAAATGAGTAGCTAAAGTTAATACCTTAACTTCTCAATCTAATAAGTCCCACATTCATACATACATTCATACAGTTTATTATTCATTAAGAATAATTTTTACAATATTTACAAAATTATGGGGGGTCAGTATGTTATTCAAAGAACATTCGTAATGCATACCATAAGTATTCATAACCTCCTTAGCTTTATTAAAGATATTTATACTGTTTGGTACAGGATATCTTGTAAAACTTGGTACAAAACCATCTTCCTTTGCTCTTTTCAGTGCTCTTTTATATCGTCTCCTCTCTGTACGAATGCACTTGTACTCCATTACTCCATACTTTTCATAGTATGTGTCCTTTTCCAATACACAAAAGATATGTTTTAAATCCATATCATCAGGTATAACAGCAACTTTAGGTATTTCATCAATTAACGTTTCAATTAGTTTTTGATTATTTGACAACGCTTTACGTAAGGAGTGAGTCAACTTAAGGTTTTCTCTTTTTAGTTTATACTCTCCATACTTGCGAATTGATGGTAGTATTTCTTCAAACACCCAATCTTGAAAGCGCTTAGCTAATTTCATCTTAGACGATAAAATTAAGGAATATAAACCTGGTTCATTGATGAATACGGTACTTTTTTGAAAGTTAGAGGGTAGCACTAAACTGTTTCCATCAATATCTTTACATAACTTTTTATATTTTTCCTTAACTAGATCATTTATTGCTTTTCGCGGTCTTTTATATTCTAGAATTTCTGATACATCATTAGCCTTAAACCATGGATTGTTTTCACGATCAAATAATACAGCTACAGGTTTACTATCAAACATGTAACACTGCAGTTCAGACATATTAAAGTCAAATGTAACAAAAATAGCATACACCTTTTAAATATCCGGAATAACCGAAGTTGTCAATAAGATGTTCACTTGGCAAAAGTTCGCCAAACAATGAAATGCATGGTTAACCGACCTGCTTATATACCCGACGAAGAGTGGTGGAAACCTTCTGCGCATGCGCAGTAGACAAGTACTACTGCTCATACACAATTGTATGTTAAATTTAAACAATTTTTTTTTTGCGGATGTCAATAATAAGGGCACACTCAACAAACCACTTTCATAAATGATGAAGCGCAACTGGGCATGCAAAATGAAGGGAAATACTGCACATTTAACAGTAATATGATACATTTTAAATTTGTTGACAATTTCCTGTAGATTTTTATTTAAACTGATTTTTTAAATATATTTTATATTAATGCCACATTCATTTTTTATTTAATAAATTGAACTTAAAAAATTAGCTTTACATACATGTGCTAAAGGTTATTATTTTTTTTTTTATACCAAAATAAGACTTGCTTAACTAAAACACATAACAAGTGTTCCAAACAATAATAAAATCAAATACAAAACTAATTATGTTAAACTTTACACATAAAAATGCTATTAAATAGTACACCAAAGGTAGCACCAAAACGGTGCTACCTTTAAGTAGCATCATTTAAATAGGTTAAGCAACATTTAAATAGGTTAAGCCCAATTAGAAGTTTCCAAATTACCTTTAATGTTGAAAACTAAGGTTTTGTTAAGTTATCATGTATATAAACGTATTTTGTAGTTTTACATTAAACCAGTAGTTAAAAGTCTTGTTTAAAAACGTAAAGCCTAAGTACACTTAATGAGGGACAGGAACGGGGCCAAGTACTTGTCTCTGAGTCAGCAATTAGAAGTTTCCAAATACGGTTTAATGTTAAAACTAAGGTTTGGTTAAGAATTCATATATATATATATAAACATATTTCGTAGTTTTACATTAAACCGGTAGTTAAAAGTGATGTTTAAAACCCTAAAGCAAAATTGGACATGTAAAAATAGTACACCAAAGGTAGCACCAAAACGGTGCTACCTTTAATTCGCAACAATTAAATGGTTTAAGCTCAATTAGAAGTTTCCAAATTACCTTTAATTTTAAAACTAAGGTTTTGTTAAGATTTCATGTATATAAACATATTTCGTAGTTTTACATTAAACCAGAAGTTAAAAGTGTTTTTTTTTTAAACCTACAGCCTCAGTACACTTAATTAGGGACAGGAACAAAACCAAATACCTGTCTCTGTGTCAAAAATAGGCTCATATATAAACATATTTCATTGTTTTACATTAAACTAGTAGTTAAAAGTCTTGTTTAAAAACGTAAAGCCTCAATACACTTAATGATTGACAGGAACGGTGCCAAGTACTTGTCTCTGAGTCAGCAGAAGCTCATATATAAACATATTTTGTGCTTTAACATTAAACCTGTAGTTAAAAGTGTTATTTTGTACTTGAACATTAAACCCGTAGTTAAAAGTGTTGTTTAAAAACTTTAAGCAAATTTGACAAGGAAGAAATAGTATACCAAAGGTAGCACCAAAACGGTGCTACCTTTAATTAGCAACATTCAAATGCTCTAAGTTCAATTAAAAGTTCCTAAGTAAATTACCTTCAATGTTAAAACTAAGGTTTTGTTGAGTTATCATGTATATAAACATATTTTATCGTTTTACATTAAACCAGTAGTTAAAAATGTTGTTTAAAAACCTAAAGCAAAATTGCACATGTAGAAAATAGTACACCAAAGGTAGCACCAAAACGGTGCTACCTTTAAGTAGCATCATTTAAATAGGTTAAGCAACATTTAAATAGGTTAAGCCCAATTGGAAGTTTCCAAATTACCTTTAATGTTGAAAACTAAGGTTTGTTAAGTTATCATGTATATAAACGTATTTTGTAGTTTTACATTAAACCAGTAGTTAAAAGTCTTGTTTAAAAATGTAAAGCCTAAGTACACTTAATGATGGACAGGAACGGGGCCAAGTACTTGTCTCTGAGTCAGCAATTAAAAGTTTCCAAATACGGTTTAATGTTAAAACTAAGGTTTGGTTAAGAATTCATATATATATATATATATATATATATATATATATATATATTTCGTAGTTTTACATTAAACCGGTAGTTAAAAGTGATGTTTAAAAACCTAAAGCAAAAATTGGTACACCAAAGGTAGCACCAAAATGGTGCTACCTTTAATTCGCAACATTTAAATGGTTTAAGCTCAATTAGAAGTTTACAAATTACCTTTAATTTTAAAACTAAGGTTTTATTAAGATTTCATGTATATAAACATATTTCGTAGTTTTACATTAAACCAGTAGTTAAAAGTGTTGTTTAAAAACCTAAAGTCTCAGTACACTTAATGATGGGTAGAAACGGGGTCAAGTACCTGTCTCTGCGTCAAGCAGAGGCCCATATATTTTGTGACATGTAAAAATAGTACACCAAAGGTAGCACCAAAACGGTGCTACCTTAAAGTAGCAACATTTAAATGGGTTAAGCTCAATTAGAAGTTTTCTAATGCCCATTAATTTTAAAACAATAGTGAACTTTCTGTTCGCACCATGTGCTTCTTTTAACCTTAAAAGTAATTCTAACCTTTCATTCCTAAACACCTTAGTAACTAGAAATAAAAAAAGATGGACCAAACTCGCTTCATAAATACCTCAGTGGTAGACTGGTAGCAGTAGTTAAAAGTGTTGTTTAAAAGCCTAAAGCAAAAATTGGACATGTAAAAATAGTACACCATAGGTAGCACCAAAACGGTGCTACCTAAAAGTAGCAACATTTAAATGGCTTAATCTCAATTAAAAGTTTCCTAATGACATTTAATGTTAAAACTAAGGTTTTGTTAATAATTCATGTATATATAAACATATTTTATAGTTTTACATTAAACCGGTAATTAAAAGTGTTGTTTAAAAAACATAAAGCAAAATTGGACATGTAGAAAATAGTACATGAAAGGTAGCACCAAAACGGTGCTACCTTTAAGTAGCAACATTTAAATGGGTTAAGTTAAATTAGAAGTTTGAAGACACAAATTTGTGTTTGTGGTAACAATTTACCACTACTATTTTAACTTGTACTGGGAGTAATAATTTCACACTACTGGCTTGGCACCTACATTTAAATGGGTTAAGTTACATTAGAAGTTTGAAGACACAAATTTGGTAACAATTTACCACTACTATTTTAACTTGTACTGGAAGTAACAATTTCACACTACTGGCTTGGCCCCCCCCCCCCCCCCCCTCCCCCCGGGCCCGCAGTTTTCGTCCGGAGCAAAAAATTTTTGGTCAAGGTCAAAAATTTAAAAAAAAAAAAAAATTCGGGGGGGGGGGGGGGGCAGTTTTCGTCCGGAGCAAAAAATTTTTGGTCAAGGTCAAAATCCAAAAAAAAAAATTTCGGGGGGGGGGGCTCACTTCCCGTCTGGAGTCGGGGGGGGGGGGGGGGGGGGGGGTCACCTACCCCTAGGACTTTAACTCTTGGATGGCTGCTACCCTTACTTATGTGTGAATATCAAATAAAATATTTTACCACTGCCCAGACAACCAACACTTTAACGCATATCGCTCTAAGTCCTGCGAGCTCTCAGGACTTTAGCAAAAATCCGCCAAGTGTTGGCTGACTGTGACTACATGTGGAACAAAAATTATTTTATTTTTTTATTCACACACAAATATAGGTCAAGGTCATCCAAGAATTAAAAAGAAATTCCCCCGAAGCCTAAGACCGCCGGCGGTCAAAGGCCTCGGGGAATCTCACAACTTAGGGGGAGGTGAAAAATAAAAAATAATTTTACTTAATTTTGAGTTTCCATAAGGGAAACATTCTACAATAATTTTGGTTCCCCTAAAGGGAATCATAAGGTCATGCTAATCATGACCTGGGCCCCATCTTAACCGATAAACTGACATAAAGCCTAACGTACCGGACAGTGTCAGGACCCGGTGCTTCGTGCTGAAGGATGCCAACCACCCGTATGTTTCCAGTGACGAGTGATGAGGTCCAGCAGCACCCTTGGTCCGAAAACCTAAGGGTGGATCCCCAGGGGCCTACCCCCAGGCTCGTTAAGCACCATACTACTGTTGTTAAAAAATAATTATTGAGGCATGCTAAGCCTCCAAAAGAAATTATTTTATGGAGGCTTCTAAGCCTCAAACCTAACACTTTAACTGCCAATTTACAGAGGCTAATCCTCCAATATACGAATTTAGAAAATATTTTTTCTTAGGGACAACCTGTGGAAGATTAGTACAAAGAAATATTTTACAACACAAAACTTAAACATAGGGGGATTCATGTTACAAAAAATAAAAAATTTTTACTTAATTTTGAGTTTCCACAAGGGAAACATGCTAAATAATTTTGGTTCCCAATGGGAATCATAAGGTCATGCTAATCATGACCTGGGCCCCATCTTAACCAGTACACTGACATAAAGCCTAATGCAATGCACTGACATAAAGCCTAATGTACCGGTCAGTGTCAGGGCCGACACTTCGTGCTGAAGGATGCCAACCACCCGTATGTTGCCAGTGACGAGTGATGAGGTCCAGCAGCGCCGCTGGCACAAGGCCTAACGGTGGATCCCCAGGGGCCAACCCCCAGGCTCGTTAAGTGTCATACTATTGTTGGTAAAAAATAATTCTTGAGGCATGCTAAGCCTCGAAAAAAATTTAATTTTACGGAGGCTTCTAAGCCTCAAACCTAACAGTATAACTATTTACATAGGCTAAGGAAGCCAAAAATTTATAAAAACTAATTTTAGGGACAACCTGTGGAAGATTAATACAAAGAAATATTTTTCTAAACACAAGACTTAGACTAACACCAACCTGTGGAAATATTAGCACACACAAATATTTTTCACTGCACAACCAACACCGAGCACCAAGCAGCAAGCACAAAATAAAATTATTTCCTAACACTACACATGCCATGCCTTAGACTAGAAAAGAATTCCCAATATAATGCGGCGCCAACATTACATTGCGAATCCTGTAGGGCAGAGCTTCAACCACTCAGCTAAAGTGTTTGAAAGCAACTGCGAGGAAGCTAAGCCTCAGAGAACCGAAGCTGAGCCGGTCAGGAGTGAGGGAACCGGACCTGGTTACGTAAACAGGCAGACCTCGACACGTACTTGTTTGCGGCATTGGACAATCTCCAAGAGCCACACCTGAATACATTACTAACCGGATCTCATTATGCAACACATGTCAAGGTATGGCAACGCCTCGGGCTATGCCACCTCCTCCTCCCCCCGGGGGGGGGGGGGGGGGGGCGCACTTTTCGTCCGGAGCCGAGGGGGGGGGGGGGGAGGGGGAGGGGTCTTGGGACTTAGAATATTTTCGGTCCAAGACAGTTGCAGTATAGAATAATATTTCATTTCATTTCATTTTATTTTGTCTCTCTCAGCTCAGCCTACAGTCAGTGTTGGTTGGGAACAAATTTAATTTTGTCTCCGGTATCGCTTGCATATTACATAACACTTATATAACCAACCCATGTCTGCCGTCTTGCCTCTAAAAACAAGTCAGTTACTCGCCAGCCTTCTCCCACGACGCATGGTATACGCTGCGCCTTAACACTACCAGACTTTCTGTGAGTAAAATTTCAATTTTTACATCATTCCCTCTTATTATATGACTTGGCAAAAATATATCGCTACCTGTTTGCTACAAAATTAATTTTTATTTAGCTCTACAAGCCTCCTAATATTTTCGCAGATGTGTTTAAATATTTTAACCTCATGATTAAATTTTGTTCCACACTGGTGGATTTTGAACTTAGCTGCAAAATTGAACCATGCACATCTTGTACAAATATTATTTTTTTTTTCATTTAGCTCTACCTCTTTATTAACCTAACAATAAGTTTTTTCTTGGACTTAAATTTTATATTAGTCTCGCTGTTATTTTTTCTACACAGTACGTGTTAATACTCGGACAGTTCGCAGCAAACTGTTTCTAAACATAGCAACACCAGACCGCATTACCCCCACCACTACAGCCCTGTTCCCCCACTACTTCCAGCTTAGGTGCTACAATTGACTGAGTTTTTCAGTTTTATACTAACCTTACTGTGAGACACAGCTATGGCTGAAACTTTGCGAGAAAAATTATTAAGAGTAAAATTTTTGCTGGCAAAGCAAAATAATTCTGTTAGGGTGTCCAAGACTTCCACTTTGACAAAAATGAAACGCTGCCTTAGGAATAATCCAAAATTTTACTCAAGGGACACCAAGATCACTATGGATGATAAAATGTTTCAAAAACTTTTAGACGAGCTAACTTTTGCCAGTAAAATAACGCTGGTGACTCCAATTCCAGACTAAGTGTCAAGGTCACTTAGAAATTAATAAAAAAAATTTATTTTCTTAACAAATATTTCCACTCCAAGTAACGGAGGTCCAGCAAAAGAACAAACTCGGATGAGTTGTTGGAAAAAATAATTTTTTTATTTTTTCTCATCTGACCACTTAACCCCCACCACATAACTGGGTACCTAGGATGCATGGAGCGACTTGGTCAGTCGCTATTCGACTCTTGCAGTGTGCACATCACACTTTTTCCGCTCAATTTACATAACTGGAGTTCTAAATGAAATATTTAGCTAAAACTTACATATTTCACAAGTTTTAAGCGAAACTAAAAATCGCGAAAAAATAATTTTTTTTTTTTTTTATATGGTTCAAAATTTTACAAGTCCCAAGGTCACCTAAGAAAACAATTAGAAAAAAAATTATTTTTTTTTTTATATAGCTCAAAATTTTACAAGTCCCAAGTTCATCTGAGAAGAAATAATATTATTTTTTTCATAATGTTTCCAACAAGTACAAACTCGAATGAGTTGTTGGAAAAAAATAATTTTTTTATTTTTTGCATCTGACCACTTTACCCCCACCACGCGGCCTGGTACCCGGACGGCGCGGTGCTGTCCGGTCAGTCGGCGTCCGGCTCCCGCGCGGTGATGACACCACCACCGTCGGCTGTTCGCAATTTTGTTTCCAGTTGGGCTTCTGGTTTCTCCAGTGGGTAAGTGGAAATAAAAATTATTTATTTTTTTAGTTTTAAGAGTGGGGTTGCTAGGGTTCAGGTCAATGGCCTCTGAGGAATGCCTTACGTCACATTTTGTAGGTTTTTCGGTCTGGTCGCTGGGAAAATAAATTTTTCTTTGCACTTTTGTGGTTTCTCGTGAATTTTCACTCCACAGCCGAATACTAGGAACCACAAGAGTGCAAAGAAAAATTTTTTTGTCTTTCCGCGTGACCTTGACCTTAATTACGTCAATGACGTCATTATGGTGACGTCAGCGGTGATGACGTCGTCATGACGTCATTTCTATTACGTCATACCTATGACGTCATAGAAATGACGTCATTGATGACGTCACCGATGACGTCATTCGTGACGTCAGTGACCTTGGTGACGTCAGCATTCCTCAGGGGTCATTGACCTGAGCCAGCAGCCCTACTTTGCCACTACTAGTCTCTTTCATTTGACCCACTGTTGCACCATCAGATGGTGCTGAACCATCTTTTACATTCGCCAAACAATTGCCAAGACAATCGATAACTCCCACATCACGTATGACACAATGATCTTTTATATATTTGAGATTTACAGCATCATTTTCATTTTTTGGATAACCTATATCGTTAATAACAAATTTATAAAAAGAAAATCCATCTTTTGTCTTTTCAGGTATCAAAGAATGTAAATAGCGTCTATTTACGCTGTCTTTTGCATCTTTAGGGTCATCTACGTTGGATATACGTTTATTGTTGGCACTATACGTTTTCCCATTGAATTTTAACGTATTTTTTAATTCAGATGACAAATAACCTTTGTTTATTGCATCACCGTTTTGATTTGGTTTACCAACGTTGATGATTCTATGATCTTCTGCGTCATATGTGTTATTTTGTAGTCTTAATGTTGGCGATATCTTTTCCTTTAATATTTTTAGATTTATTGCATCGTTTTCATCCGTAGGATCTTTTATGTTTTTTAACCTTTTATTACTCATATCATAATCTCCATCAGGTGTTTGTGGTAAACCAGCACTTCTTTTTAAACTATTGGCATAATATAACCCATCCGAGGAGTAACGTCCGAACTTGTCGACACTCATGGTGCAACTGAATAGTATTCTAGGGAGTAACGCATTTTTATGAGATTACCCCACGGTTTCGGAGTTCATCCACTAAAGCCACCCATTCGTTTTCCAATCCAGTATGACCCGCTTCTTTAGCTTCATGTATTAGTTTCATTCTATCCACCAATTTATTGATATTATTGTAATAAATCACATTTGTGTTATATAGTTTCTTCATTAAACCTGTACCCGTAACGGACTTACTTCTTTTTCTTCGTTCCTGAGCACTTACATCCAAAGTGGATGCCATAAATCTTCGTTTTACAGGTTTTCTTTGTGTTAACGGCATTGTTTGTCTTCTAGTTGGTATTAACTTGGATACAAATTCTTTATATTTTAAAGACTTAGATCTAAAAGGAGGCTGGTCAGGTAAATACTTTCTCCTATATGCATTTGTCTGTTCCAAAATATTTTTATATGCTTCCATGTCTTTTTCTTTGACTACCGATACTGAAGGCTTATTTTCAAATAATAATTCAAATAATCCTTTTGTGCCCTTATACCTTTGATCACCAATGACAATATTATCATGTTCGTCAACGTTTAACGGGCTATTACCTATCATTAAACCGTCTTCTGTTAATCTCGCTCCATAACTATGGTAATTCTTGTTAGGAATTGTTCCGAGTAACATTTTTACCATGTATTTCCTTCCTAAAGGTCCTTTGTTATGAATGTTTTCACCCAATAAGCTTATGTTTGACGGACCTTCCCTTGTCTCTTCTTCTTTTTCCTCTTCACTAGCAGTTGATACAACTTCATGTCCTCTTTTGGCTTTTACTTCATATAATTCTTTTATTCCACTATAGTCCGGTGATTCTAGCTCTCTTTCGGGTTCTCCACCGGTAAAACCACTATACGTAGAGGATTCCACGTCTTCATCACTAAAATCTTCTGATTTTACATTTTCTCTTTCAAACTTCGTAATAGGTGCAATCGCATCTCCTTCCAATACAGGTTTAGCAAATTTTTTGTTTAATTGTTTCAAGGGTTCAGTAATAGGTTTAAAAGTAGATTCAAGGAATTTCTCCCTCTCGCTAATACCTAGTTTCAATGCTCTGTTTTTAGCCCGAATAGAATCACTAAGTGATTTTATTTCTTTTACTAATTTTTCTTGGTTAACCATGTTTGTAGCAAGACGTGTTGTACAACAATGAATGTGTTATACCACGTTTAATGTATTAATATAAATTTATCAAATCCTATCCTGTATCGACCATTGTTTAGCGGTTGTTCCTTCATAATTGTTAGGAACCCATACTTTTCAGCCCAAGCCTTTCCACACAACTCTTTAAATCGTTCAAATGTCATATCCGCATTTACATGATCAAAATATATATGTTTTAGGTTGGTTTCGTCCTGTTTAAATACAATTAACATGTTTGCATTGTCTCTAATGAGTTGTTTAGGTATTTTGCTGTAAGTTTGGCCAATATAAATGCTATCTATGTTGTTATGTCGACCCATAGCGAAGTAATTCCTTATTGTGTTTTGGTTTTCACAAGATACATCGTCGAATATAAACACGGAGAATGGTTTAGCTTCTTGTGGCTGCATGACACTCTCGCTTGCATTAAACTTTAAATACTTAACTTCAGGCACATTAGTCAGTATTTTTTCCAATAATTGATACTTTGGTTGTTGTAGTGATTTTGAAAATACATATAGATTGTTAAATCGTAATCCTTTAGGGTTTGTAATCAAATTGAATACTACATTAGTTTTTCCACAGTTGGAAGGTCCGGTAACCAGACAACGAACGGTGTTTGGTAACAAATTGCCATGCTTCCCACTATTGAATTCTGAATTATCCACTGTGAGTTCATCTATATTATTAATAGTAAAACTCTCTTTTTGTGGTACTATCTCCATCCTTTGTAATGGTTCAACCTAAAATGATTCTCTATCGTTATATCAAATCCTTTTTAGGTATCCAAGAATCTTCCGTCTTATTAAATCCTAACCATCGTACTTTGACCTTATCTTTTTTCCGTTGCAACACCTTTTCAACTAAATATACATCGCCTACTGTTGATTTTAACATTTCATGTCCATAAAACCCTCCTTCAAGCAATTGTCCTTTATTATCTTTTAAAATATATGTCTCAGGTACTGTAGGTTGTACTTTGAATACAGTAAAAACCTCATTGGTCCAATTTGGCAGGTATCTTTTACTGAATACACCTTTATATTTACTTATTCGCACTTTATCACCCACATTAAATTTTTTAGGCTTTAGTTTTTCAACTTTTGGTTTAGTATTCGTTTTTATACGTTTTAATACAAGGTTTTCATTTTTACTAGTTACTTGGTTTGGTTTCATCCCGATAGTCCTATGAAATTTGTTATTGTAATCGTTTATAAGTTTTGGTAACATATCAATCCATATGTGCGATCCTCTGTTGGAAAACATTTTATACATTGCACTTTTTAAAGTTCTGTTGAATCTTTCGATTATTGAGGCTTTTACTTCTGAATTGGTTGAATAATGGTTTATATTGTGTTTTTTCATTAAATTTGCAAATTCCTTATTAAAATATTCTTTTCCATCATCTGTTTGTAAATGTTTAATAGTATGTTTGTCTCTTTGTATAGCTGTTTCCATTGCTTTTGTAACACTTTTGCCACTTTTATCTTTTAGTGGTAAAGCATCTGCCATTTTTGAAAAACAGTTAATAACAGTCAATATGTATTTATATCCTTTATTTTGTTTGCTATAAGGAATCATTTCGATTAAATCCGCTTGATATAAATCATTAATTCCTTTTATCACCGTATTTCTGCGTGGAAACTTTCTTCTTGCAGGTTTATGAAGTTCGTTGACAATTTGTTGCTTTAAGTCCTTCATATTGCAGGTTTCAATGTTTGTTGTATCACATGTATAATCACAATGAATGTTGTTTTAAATATTCACATCATTTATATGGGTCAAGGTCATCCAAACTTGTGTAAAAAAATGGGGAACACGGCGTTGGACTTGCCGTGTTCCCCATTTTTTTACGGAAGGAGAAAGGAATAAGGTCGTAGTTGTAGAAGGACGAAGAATAGGTTACTAGTTGATAGGGTTTAGAGAGTAGTGGCCAAAAGGAAGAGTGTGGATTTTGTCGGGCATAATGTATCTTTTATCATCCCGAGCTGACAACGCTTTTTTAATTTCGGTGACACTGTAGACTTGATGCTTGAAGCTTCGGATATTGTTGAATGTTGCTGATATCGTAGTATCTTCAAACAAACAAGTCTTGTAGTGGTCAAATGTCACGTGTTTTTTCAAATAAGATGTCTTCACTCCTTTTGCTTTCTTCACTGTCGGTGTGTTGTTCTCGTGGTACATCTTAAATGAATACAATTTCGCCATCAGCGCCACTATTTCTTCTAAAGGCATTCCATTTGCTTCATCTTTGAATTTTCCAATTACTTTTTTATATTTTTCATTAAAATTTGGATGGTTTTTCGGATAGTCAGAAAAATCGAAATCTTCTTTGTATGGAAAAGTCCTTAGGTCTTCATACATGTCCAAAGTCTTTATCCAGTAGATAAACGCGTCCGTATCCATGTATGCGACTCCAATGTTTTCCCTTCCGTAATGTTTAACCATTTTGTTATAATGGAAATCATACATCAGGGTTTTACTTATATCCAAAATCGACATACCTATGTATAACGGACGGTCCATGACTATTGTTGTTTTCTTCATACTGACAGCGACTAGATTTTCGTTTATAATCATGGATGTTCCGAAATTTGGTTTTTGCACTAATTTTTCCAATTTCCTAGGATCACTCACTAATTTTACATTTTTGTGTTTTCTTTTGTTCTCCAAGGTCTTCCCAAAGATGGCATTGTTCATTAATTTATAGAAGTCCTTTTCAAATGCTGTTGTCGCTGCAGCTCTTCTTGCATTGTTGGAATCAATATATGGTTTCAACCAACAAGACTGGGTGAATTCAATTGCTCTATGAATTCTCACTATACGTAGACCCAATTCAAGAGCCTGTTGAACTACCCAGTAGTGAGCCACATAGCGATCCTTATTCTCCAAGGTCATCATCAATTTTGGCCATCTTCCTGTCGGTGAAACTTCAGTCTTGGCTAGGAGAGGCAAGTCGTAGTGATGGTCATGAAGGTGCTCTGGATATTCGAAATCACAGTCCAAAATATAGCCTTTTGGACCATTCTTTGGAATCTGTGAGATGTCTCCAATGGTGGCCGGGTCGATCCATTTGAAGTCAGCGTAGGGAAGCGGA
This sequence comes from Neoaliturus tenellus, assembly GCA_030545055.2. NCBI lineage: Eukaryota > Metazoa > Arthropoda > Insecta > Hemiptera > Cicadellidae > Neoaliturus > Neoaliturus tenellus. The sequence goes on along the minus strand of CM061532.1, from coordinate 13,494,544 downwards.
TTTGACATTGCCCAACCATAAAGGTTGTTTGCGTCAAAGTAGCCAAGGTAGACCGATGGTTGTTGCTCGTCGAAGCCGGGGATGTACTTGTTGTTGGCTTTGACATGACGTGTTACAGCTTGTGTCAAACCGCCCCGTACACCAGATTCCATCATGAGCACCATATCGATATCCGTTAGAAGTTCCAGTCGACAGTTGGTTGACTTTAGCATAGCTTGCCATGCTAATCCTGGAGATGTGTACGAGTGTAGAGGGTCCAGTCCATAGGCGGAGAAGCAGGTGTTTCGGAATTCTTCCATCACATCGCACAGCAGAGTTACGTCCAATTTTATATAAAAGTCAGAATATTCCCCTAAGGTTTGAATGTTTAGTTGGTTCCAAACATTACAAGCATGATTGTAGTCTTCAACGGAGATTTCACTTTCGTTTAATTTGCTGTTGAAGGCTTCGATCGGTGGTAGACTGGTTTCTTCAAATTTTTCTGTAGATGTTATGTAGTCGTAGGGGAATACTCCTTTACGTAATACTAAGTCCAATTTATCTTCAGGTACAATCTTGCTGGTTTCTTTTAGGTCTTCTCTTCGTAGATTCTCAGACAATCTGCTCAAACTAGATGGCATAAATCTATAAGAGTCTACAAAGCGAAGTTTAATTTTACCTACGGTTTTTGAGAAACTGATGTACTTTTCCAATGTTGTAGCAAGAACATCAATTTTACCATCATCTCTTCCTAACTCTGGAATAATGAAGTGGGAGTCGTAGCCGCTAAGATTGTGTAACACGACAGGGATAAAGTGGGGCAGTTTGTAATTTATATTGCATGAATTACAAGCAGCTCCTCTGTATAAACCTGTCAGGTGATCGTGATCTCTTACTTTTGGATTTTCTTCACTGAAGCTCTTCTCGCATAGATAACATCTTGATGCCATATTGTATTCTTCTTGTTGATTCTCATTCAAAGGTTCCATAGGTACGACATTACCATACAAGCGTTGTACCTTTTCAGCAATGTCATACAACTGGTCTACGAAATACTTAGCGGCTTCTTCACCACGGTAAAGTATTGGAGTGGATGTTAAACCATAGTTTTGCAATTGGTTTTCAGACAAGGTTGATTTCACTATTAGACAAAAACTGTTGGGTTGATGCAACTGATATTTTGTTCTTCTAGTCACTTCACCGTCCGGCAGCTCCTGTGGTACTAACGTAGATTCAAAATCTGCGTAGATGACTACTGGAATCCGATATTGGTGAACTGTTTTGTTAAATTGGATACACGCTCGAGATGGTGGTGGCAGACTAATCCTTCATAATTTTCATTACAAAGTCTTTTGTGTTCTATCAACCACTCTAATCCTCCTTGTCTTATTTCTTTATATGTGAAACAAAAACATCTTTTACAGACTGTTAACCTACGCCTCTGTTTTGATAATTGATTTCGAATCAAGGATGCAAAGGTCCTTTATCCACACATAATGTGAAATTTCACCTTTAGTGATCAGTAGCAAATCAGTGTGTTTCTTTGCTCAACTTTTACTACCCGCAAAGGATAAACGTTGTTCGAATCATCCAGACCGAAAACATTCACTGAAACGCCAGGATTTTTCTTTTCAAATTTGTCTATGTCTTTCAATGTAACTGGGTAGGCGAGGCCTTGAAAGTTGTAGCGGTGTTCATTTTCGTAATATTCTCTACCAACTCTTTCAGGATGATCTTTAACATACTTGGTTAACATTGCATACTTAAAACATTCATTACCTTCATTTTGCACATTCCTACACGATTTAGTGTTTTGGATTTTCTTTGGTAAAGGGATAAAACTACTACCCCTTAAACCATATCCATGCTTGTGAACCCTTACATCCATACCTTCAATTGATGACAAAGTCCATCCAGATCCTCTTCCTTCATGTTCTTGAAGTTTTGTTATAAGTTCTTCCAAGCATTCTTCAATAATATCATCGATGTTGGAGGTGAAGGTAAGGGTTCGGTTTTTGGTAATGAACGCTCTCAATGCTGTTTCACCATCAGTATTGTTAAACATAGCCTCTAACACCATTCCAAATTTAATAAAATTTAATCTTTGTAGTTCTTCCCTCAAGGTTCCACCAACAAGTTCCTTAGCCTGGGTTATAAATGTTTCCAGTTCCAATTGAACATTATTAATTTTAAAATGTGTTACAACTCGTCCTGGCAAGGCCGTGGTGCGCAGTTGTTTCACATCTTCTAGTTCTTCTTCAGTGTCCTCTTCTTCAGTGTCTTCTTCTTCAAAAGGTCTTCTAGCAGTAGATGGTCCAGCACCAGCAAATTGGATCACACTAGGTCTTCTTCTTTGCATTTGCTGTAGATAGCTGTCCCAGTAGTCCGTCTGCTTCTGGTGCTCTTCCAAAAACCGGTCAATTGAGTCTAAGTCTATTTCATCCATGGTAATATCTTCTTTTCTATCTTCGTCTTCATGTAATTCTCTGTGTATGGTGAAAAGATCTTCGTCTTGAAAGATTTCCCCACAAATGTCGCAAAGAGCCATTTCAAACAGTTTGGCTTTGAATGCACACTCTGTGAATGTCCACGCAATAATGAGCAGCGCACTCCACCGGGACCCTTTATATCCGAGGCAGATAGGTGGGGAAAGTGACGTCATATGGAAACAGGTTATCACTCATGTGCTAAATTTAGCCTTTACACAACCGTTTGTAATACATTTATCAGTAGGCTTGATAAATTGATGATATTTGGTCTAGATTCAATAATTTGTACAAGTTTTTTCAAAGACGTCTGTTTGAGCAAGTTTATGTAGGTCAAGGTCATTTGGAATTATTATTTTGAGCGGGGGATAGAGCACTAAGCAGCATCATTTACTACAAAGTGCTCTATCCCCCGCTCACATTCTTTTTTAACTTTTTGTTTAAACTTTTTTACAAGGGTGAAACATCACCATCAGAGTCGGAATCATCCTCATCACGGAATAGGCAGCGATGACAATACATAATTCTTCTGGCAACTAACATCCTATCCATTGGACGATGGGGAGTGTCTTGTTCTTGTTCTTCTTCTTCGATTTCCAATTGGAATTCCATTTCCGACTCAGATGACGACTCTAATGTTTCGTAGGCGTGCAAGTCCACCTCATTGTCCGTTGAACCAGCTTCGTCAGAGTCCGTTTCAATATCCATTATCTCTTCCTCCTCCTCTTCTTGATCAACCGCAGGTAGTTGGTCCTCTACTTCTATAATTTCTAGAGGTATTACCTCCAGAATAGAGACAATTCTGTTGCGATGGAACACGGTGTTGTCAAGTGGAGCCATGGTATGGAAGTGTTGTATCCATCCAATTTGCTTACCCTTTTTATACCCCCACCAACTATACAATTTATGTGGGTCAAGGTCACGTAAAGATACCCTTTGAGCGGGGGATAGACCACTAAGCAGCATGCTAGTCCATTGCCGCAAAGTGATCTATCCCCCGCTCTGTTCTACAAAAACCTCAATCAAGTCCAAGTCCAAGTCCTGTTTAACACATTTTATTCTAATTCCATATCCAATTTAAAAATTTCAATTTCACATGGTTTACATTCCTGATGTATCAAACACTCCAGCTCCCTAAACATATCGTCCAGTTCGTCCAAATTATGATGTCCTACTTTTAACACATGAAGGTGGTTCATGCTTTGCATTGTAGCATGACCATCAACAAACAAGTTTCTTTTCCACGCTAACATAAATTGGCAGTTTTCTTGAAAGATTTTTCTCACCAAACAATCATACACAGCCGTCAACATGTCTCTACAATCTTCATAGTGTACCATCACAGAATACCTGTCCAAGTTAGCACCAAGCAGCGATCCACTCATTGTTTCTAGCGTTCCACTGGAAGGTCCAAAGCAGAATGAAGTCGAGATGTATAGACCCCCTCTTTTATACCAGTTAACCGGTTGTCCTTGCTGTAAAGTGGGTCAAGGTCATCCAATGCTACCCTTTGAGCGGGGGATAGACCACTAAGCAGCATGCTAGTCCATTGCCGCAAAGTAGTCTATCCCCCGCTCTGTATTCTACACACACACACACACACACACATGTCCATGTCCAAGTCTTTCATTACATACCCAATATATATTCAGTTCCTTCATCATCACTATCACTCATCACTGCTTCCACAAACTCCACAGGATTAAAGTTAAATTGTTTCAATTGTTCTTTTAAGTTTTCAATTTGTTGGTCCTTTACTTCTAAAACACTGTGAAGGTGTGATATGTAGTCCGCTGCCTCGTTGATGCTTGCTACTCTCGGATCGCCTAACTTCAAGCTGGGAACTACACCCTGCAGCCTGAAGTACGCCATACGCCTTTCTTGCTCCTGCCGTTGACCAGGACTGAGCAAGCCTTGTCCGTCTTGGCTTACCTCCAGCAAGGTCCGTAGCATCGGAGCTTTGCAGGCGTTTGCCCGAGCAACAGTTATGCTGTGGAATGGTCGAGCAGGTCCACGAGTAGCAGGCAGAACGTTGGCAGCACGCCTTCTTGAAGAAGAAGAGGAAGCCTGAGAAGTTTTGGAGTTGAAAGCCATGTTACAGTGCTGTATTCAGCTAAGCGGTACAAAGCAGAATAACCAAACTGCACGTTAATACCCGTATATATACACTTATCAGTGGTGGGGGTACTAGCTAGCCTTGGTAAAGTGGGTCAAGGCCATCCAAAAACATTACCAGAACGGGGGATAGATCACTAAGTGGCATGTTAGTCCATTGCCACAGAGTGATCTATCCCCCGCTCTGTATTCCGCATTCACACACACATTCATACAAACACGCAAGTCCCAGTCCGAGTCTTTACCCACACCTATCCACTCTCATCCTCACTATCATCACTATCATCTAACAATCTGTCACACTTCATAATTAGTTTTTCCCATTCTTTCCGGATCAAAAGTATTTCACTGTGTGCACTCTCCAACAACCTCTTCTTTTCCTCTAACAACCTGTCCTTTTCCTCTATCAATACGTTACAACCTTTAATATATCTTATAGCAGCTCTAACAGTGTCTTCCTGTGAAGATGCACCAACCACTACACCTGGCACTACCTGCTGGAGTTCTTCATACAAGCTAGACTCTCTTCTGGAGGCTCCACTGCTGCACAACTCCGTCTTGCTCGGAGTGAATCCGAAGAACCGAACGCGACTCTTTGACAGGCGGCCCCGCCGGATCGGTCCAGAGCTTGAGCCAGAGTTGGATGCGGTCGGGCCAGAGGTAGAGGCTGGAATGTTCATGGCTGACATGGTAGTATTCAGCTAAACAGTGTAAAGCAGAATGAGAAGACGGTTGATCACCACTCCTATATATACCCATTTTTAGTGGTGGGGATAACACGGGGAGGGGGGGGGGGTTGAAAGAAATTTTGCTTAGTCTTCCCGGTCATCAGTTTTACATACCTTTAGCACACCCATTATTTTGGTTTCTTCTATAACTTTACACACCTCAAACACCCAAGCAAACAGCTCATCTATGTTGTTATAATTAATTTTTGTCCAGTGTTGATACTTGTGGGTTTGTTTGTTTATAATACATAGATAAAATGTAGACCCATCTCGTCTTATACAACACTCAACTTCCATTCTATGCCGGTTTAGCACTTCCCAAGCATTGTGTTCATTTATCAAGAAGTCACCACCTTTGTAATTGTACTGTGACATGTTTACCACAGAGCATAGGAACGGACTGAAGCAAATGAACGGCTCATACAAGCTTATTAAAAGCGTTAGAGTGGGGGGTATCACGTGATACACGACATAAGTTGTAAGGTTAGCAGTTTACTTTAAACAGTAATTTATGTGGGTCAAGGTCATTCAAACTTTAAAAATTTTTTACCTCCAAACACTTGTAGCAAGCTACAAGCGTTTGGAGGTAAGTTTTTTATTTGTTAAAGATTTTTGTAACTTAGTCTTCACCCTCAAGGACACGGTTTGAGATTGTCCCAGTGATTTTACATCACCGCCAGGTTAAAGTATTATACAAGTCAAGTATTTTTTTTTTATTAGTTGACTTGTATAATACCCCTCTCCCTTACTTTAAGAGGGTTAAGACTAAATTTAGAAAAATTAATTTGGAAGAGGAAATTTAATTAATGTCCAACACTTTTAAACACAATTTTGATTTTTTGGTGAGCCCATGTCCTAGTCCATTTCCCAAACAGATAGGCATCCTTTTCTTCGAATTAAATAAGCCCCGGGGACAAAAAATTCTCTTTGTACCATCGCAGGTGGTACTTTCATTCTATGAAGGCGGCCATCACCTTTTAGAATGATTTGCACATTTATGTTAAATGCTCCATAAGCTTGAACAATGAAATAATATTTTTTGTCCCTCTTGAGCCTATTAATTTTCAGCTTCTGCGGACTGTTGGGGTGTTTGAACTTGGACTTTTCAGGCATAATATTAAGGCTATAGGGCTTTGGTGTCGGAATTTTGATTTTCTTATTCAAGTGTCGTTGGCAACGATCTTTTTCTGGAAGAGCAAAACTCGGACAACAAAGAACCACAGCCTCTCTGCTAAACCAAACATAATCGCATTTATCACGCTTGCCAGCAGGGCATTTAACACGATTACGTTTCTTTTGTGTTGGACTCTTAGTGTTTTTGGAGCGGCGCTTGATCTAACTAGGCTGGCTGGAAAGGATGGAGGGTGATGGTTTAGCACGGTCAAGGGGGTAATTTGCAAAGAATTTTTGGTCGGGTAGAGAGAATGGGTTAGATCAATAGTGGTTTTAGGTGAGGTAGAATTGTCTGGGGAGAAGATCGATTTACGGGATGGTTTGACTGTAGATGGAATGTTTGGCTTTGGGTGAGGTTGACTTGTCTGGGGAAAAGATCGATTTGCAGGATGGTTTGACCCGGTGTGGATGGCATGGGGGATACGGGTAGTGGACATTGGGTCTTTGTATAGGAAAGGATTTTCTGTGTACGGGAGTAGGGAAGATTTTGGACCTCGACTTCTTCTCCTCAAAGACCGCTGACTCCGAATCAGAATCTGACAACAATGAGATCGGCGGTGATGCTATGAGCACTCGGCTGCTTGCAGGGTGAGCGCCAGCCCCTCTTGAAGTCGACGGAGCGTCACCAGCACCACTGACACTTGGACTTGTTGGTTCCGTTGGTGGCAGCGGAGATAGGCTGGGCATCGAAGGAGCCGACGGCATCTCCAAACAGCTGAGGATTGTGCTCATCAAACACGTTTGGAGAATCGGAGCAGCGGAGGTTGAAGTTGGAGTAGATGTGTTGGTCGGAGTAGACGTGTTGGTTGAATTCGATTTGATGTATGGGAGAACTGGTGGATAGTTCTTGAATGCGCATGTTGAGGTAGGAAAGAGCGTTAAATGCAAATAACGGAGAAGTACTTCCACGAAGGCTGGAGCAGGAATGAGAAGTGCGTGCAACCGGGCCCCCTTATATCCCCACCGGGGCTGCCACGCCCAGGATATCAGGGGTGGGGGAGGGGGTGGGGGGGGGGGGCTCGCACTTTTTGTCGGGGGGGGGGGGGCTCGCACTTTTTGTCGGGGGGGGGGGGCGGCTCGCACTTTTTTTCGGGGGGGGGGGGGCTCGCACTTTTTGTCGGGGGGGGGGGGGGGGGGCTCACACTTTTTCAAAAAAGAAGCCCCACTTGGGGCATTTAGTGTTGCCATCGCTGAAGCCTCCCAAGAGACCCAACTATAAACAATTCCAAACTTGTGCGTTACTAATACCTAACTGTTAACTTTTAAAAGACCTCTATATATAAACTGTGTTAGTAAGATCTGACTGTTAAAGATTTTGAAAACTTTTATATTTGGGTCAAGGTCACGAAAAAACTTTAAAAAATTAAGCCCCACACCCCCCTATGGGGGTGTGGGGCACTTGGGTTGTCATCGCTGTAGCCTCCGAAGAGACCCAACTATGACAACAAGGCAACATCCAATGTCGTGTACCCTTCGCCACGCGAGACTTGTAAACATTTACTGCATTTCCAACTAATAACTTTTCCAATAGCTAACGAAATGTCATTTACATAATTTTGAAAGAAACTGAGGACGCCCCTAGTGGCTTACGTCCTCGGTCCGAGTGCAGAGGCCATCGGCTCATTACCCCCGGTATAAGCGTACAAACGGACCACCTCCTATTTCTCAGCCGCATTGAAGCATGCATGAGAGGAGCCTAACAATTATAAAAAAAAGTGGCTTTACACGGGGGCCTACTCCCGTAACCCTATCTTTAATATTTTTAATTTAGCAATGCAGTAACTTTTTACAAGTCCTATGTGGGTCAAGGCCCACGGACATTAAAAAATTTCGGCCCCCGTACATCCATGGCGAACCACGAATGTTCGGGGGCCTTGGGGACAAAAAAAACACAAATAGCTAATAAAGTTTCATTTACATAATTTTGAGTTTCCAGAAGGGAAACTAACTGAGGACACCCTAGTGGCTTACGTCCTCGGTCCGAGTGCAGAGGCCATCGGCTTATTACCCCCATATAGGCGTACAAACGGACGCTCCTATTTCTCAGCCGCATTAAAGCATGCATGAGAGGAGCCTAACAATTATACAAAAGTAACTTTACACGGGGGCCCTACTCCCGTTCCCTGTCTTTACAATTTACTTTGAGCATTGCAAAAGCTCAAGGGGGGATTGCTAAAACAAGCGTATACACTTTAGAAAAATATAACACACTTACAACACACAATTGAGCTCAACGTAGTCAATGCTGGAACAAGCACATACATGTTAAAACACATATAACAAACAAGACACAAAGGATAAAAGACACACAGTAGACATAAGGTACAAGTAAAACACTCTCATATAAAACAATTCGCAATACCCAATACCCAAACGCAAGCGCAATATCTTACAACTAATACAAGTCTTAAAGTTAGAGTAGGACTTCGCTAAACACTGAAGGCGCCATTCAATGTTTAGTGATGCCTATGGCGGTCCGTCCCGATCGTTCACGTTCAACGCGCGGGAGCGGACTGCGAGCCGGCTCTGGCTGGGCCCCCTTATATCCCCACCGGGGCTGCACGCCCAGGATATCAGGGGTGGGGGAGGGGGTGGGGGTGGGGGTGGGGGGGGCACTTTTTGTCGGGGGGGGGGGGGCTCGCACTTTTGTCGGGGGGGGGGGGGGCTCGCGCTTTTTGTCGGGGGGGGGGGGGGGGCTCGCACTTTTTGTCGGGGGGGGGGGGGGGGGCTCGCACTTTTTGTCGGGGGGGGGGGGGGGGGGCTCGCACTTTTTGACGGGGGGGGGGGGGGCAGGTAAGTTAAGTGGGTCAAGGTCACCCACAACACTTGTACTCTAAGTGTTGGCTATACCCCCACCACAACTGGGTCCTAGGCTGCACAACACCGCTTCGCCAGTATGTCTCCGGCTTCCATGCGGTGCGTCTCGCTGTTCTCTAGCTCTCTATATGTAAGTAATTTTACAAGTCTGAATGTAGGTCACTACACTTTAACTCTGGGACGATATCGACTTGTAGTGTTTCAGTGTTTTGACTCAAGGTCATCACACTTTAACTCTAGCACATCGGTTATCGTACCAGAGGTGCTCAATAACCTAACTTGTAATGTTTAGGGTGGCGTTTGCACGCCACGTGGTATCGCCATGAGTGTCCAGTCCAGGTTTAAGTTAAATTAATTTTACTGTAATCTTTTCCATTTCCGCTTCGTTTTGCCCAAAGTATAAGGTGTCGCTTAATAAAGTGGTATTTCTCTAAGTTATAGGAGATTGCAAGGATACAATTAGTTTATTTAGGAGACTCTTCATCTTGGAGTTTAACACAATTTCCACTTTGACTTTGCTTCCTCGGCTCTCACAGCCTAAGCTGTACAGAAATGTTTCTTCTAGTGCCAACTCGGGCCAAGAGAACAGTGTGTTGACTGTAGGACAGCTCATGGTGAAGTGATGCGATACTCCAGCATACCACCTCACCTTCCCCGCCACTGTGACCTTCCCCCACTCCTGCTGTTTCCCCCACCTCTTTTCCCTTGACTCATGCGCTACAAGCAGTCTCTCAGTATTGTGCGGACTTTTGTGAGGGTGAAGCCATGTCGCAGGACACTTTAGGTAAGAAACTTAGCCGTGTTAAGACTTTATTAGTTGCTCACTGTCCACCACCCAAAGTTAGAGAGTTTCAACTTTAGCTAAGTGGCGCAAACTGTTGCGCGGACACCCTAAGTTTTATACAAAACAGACTAATGTCAGTTTTACTGATGAGGATTTGTTTAAAATATTGGAATGAAATGACTTTTCCTTGCAAAATTCAGTTAGTTACTCCCATTCCTGACAGTTTAGAGTCTTAGTCTCTCAAGCCGATATACTAGCATACACAGAGCCTGACAGTCAGTCACTCGATGCTGTCGTGGGGTGCGCATCGGTGTCGGCGCTCCGTTGTTAAGTGTTCAAGGTCACAGTAACATGAAATTGCGGGCGTTTGTACTGGTTCAAGGTCACCTGAGGGATAACCGATTGCCCATTTAGGCAGAGTCATGTCAGAAACTCGAGTTTAACTTGGCACTTTTGCCGTTTCTTGTCGAAAATTCGCTCCAAGTGGTCAAGGTCACGGGGACTCTGACTGAAACTCGGAGCGTAGTGCGAGAAACGGCAAAAGTGCTAAAAAATTTAAGTTTCTGCGTGACCTTGACCTTAGTGGCGTCGGTGACGTCGTTTTGATGACGTAAGGGGTGATGACGTCATCAGCACGTCATTTCTGTGACGTCATGGGTGTGACGTCATCGAAATGACGTCATTAGTGATGACGTCATCGATTGCGTCATCGATGACGTCATCGATGACCGTTTCATCGGTGAGGTCATTGACCTCGATGACGTCATCCCTCAGGTGACCTTGAACTGGGCCAGCGGCGCGCAATTTTACACTATCGACAAAAATTTTAATTTTAAGAAAAAAAAATGTTTCCAATATTTATTTCAAAATAGTGGCCATTTAAAGGTTGCAAGGGCAAATGCCTCAAAACCTGTAGATTTCATTAAAATTTAACAAGAAATAAAACAGTTAGTTTTTAAATTTAATTGCGTAAAAATATTACTAAATAAGATCTTAATGATTGAACAACAAACAATGGAGTAAATATGAGTTTTATGGAAACGTCTAAGTTGGTCAGGTTAGGCAGTAAAGATCTACTTTTTCATAAGTAAAGTCAGATTTACTCTGTCATTTCATACTAAATCTTTATCATTTTTATTTATTGTTTACAACAATACAATTTTGAACTTGTTTTCTATTTAAATCCTTATGAAATTTGTAATTTTTTAGATATTCGTTCATGAATGTTTTAAATTGATGCCATTTTGAAATACACACGGCAATTGAAAACATATTTTGTGAAAAAGGTCAAAGCCAAACATAAACTTAATAAAACCAACCGTTACGAACATAAAAATTATAATGTGTAAAAAAATAGAGGCTATCGGTTATAACGAGGCATGTTATACATAGGCTAAAAGAACCTGTTGGTCACTATATATCACTATATCATTGATCTTGAGACAGGGACCTCACATAGTGGGTATTTTAACCTGAATATGAATGAGAGATGAGTGTAGGATGATTGTGGCACGATCTTGTAGTCTTGTTAAATCAGAAAAGACTTATTAGGAATCCTTATGATTGGATTTTCATAATTGGTTATTTCATGTTTGACAACAACCTCCTTAACTATTATAAAGTATTCCGAACACACTGTATATAATATTGTTTCGCTTCTTTTAGCCAGCCAACAAGTCTTAAAACTAAAAAAGAAAATCTGCCGTGCAAAGCACCTGTGTCAGTGTATGTGGAAAATAAACTCTAAAATAAAATTAATTGCTGTTCACTTTAGAGCTAAATCTAGGGCACTGAGTCTTTTAAGCCAGCCTTCACTTGCACAATGCAGAGATCACTCAGTAACTATGCGATCCACAGTTTAATGCTCCACTCCGCAGCCATATGACTAGTCTTGAGTCATTCAACATTTCCAATGATTACACTTTCCTACCTTTAGTACTGAGTCGATTGTGTGAATTCCACAACTTCCGTGAAAGATACATACCACCTACCGCTTTAGTAACTGGTCAGATATCAAAAACTTGTTTCGACCGTGGGAACATTTCCACCCTTGTTGAAATAGTTGGCCATCTTTACCATCCATAGTCAGTATGTGCTCAATATCTTAGTTCTCGTTAAGGAATACGAAGCTGACTTTGTAAGGAGAGATGAGCAGCATGGTTATGGGATCAGCCACGCCCACAACCTGGATATGGCAAGATGTATTCTACTAGCACTCTCAAGAGTTATCCCACGATATGCAATCAGGCTTCTGAACACCTTGCCTGTGTACGAGAGATTACTTGTTTGTTAGAGTTAGTAGCATGTAAAAAAATTAATAATTAATTAAAAATTAATAAAGTCAAACTATTTTATAAATTAATATTTTTTATTTAAAAATCAAGAACTAAAAAGTGGAGACAAAATTCATAATAACAGAGTAACATTTAGGGCAGGAGGGGATTTACGTCGGACTGACGGAATAACTCCACTTGATTGATCATCAACCGCCTGCTAGAGGCGAACGACTTGGCGCTCTCAGGGAATATAATGATAATACTAATAGATATTGATAATGCAGATTATTTAAATACGTAATTTTAAATGTAACATTATTCTCTTAGTAATCTTTTAGCTAATGATGCTATTTTGATTCATTATTTCTATTATGATGTAAGGTGTTTTTGTATAGAACCTATCTTTAATATTTAGGTGGCATTTGAAAGGAAATTTTCCACCTATATACAGAAAGTATTCTTTTCTTCAGAGCTTTCGGATTTGAGTTGTTAGTGCATACAGGGTGTTATAAAAAAATTCAGTACTTTTGAGGAATGATTACTTGTAAAAAATGAATAAAACAGTTTATATATAACTAATTAAGTCCTAAAATGCTTCAATTATCCTCTAGCCTCCATTTTGTTTAGTAATTTTATTAATTTTTATTCTGTAACCCATCGTTTTTTTTTAAGTTCATATTTGCCATGGACCTCCAACAAAAAGATACATTTTTATTATAAAAAATAATTTTTCCAATGTGTTTCAAAATGGTCTTCATTTAAAAATTTCAAAGGCAAATATATCTTAAAAACGATCAATAAAATAAAAATTGCAAAAGTTGTCAATTTTAATTATCTGAACAACTATATGAGGATTCTAGGGACTGGATGACAAATTATGGAGTTATTACAAGTTTCCTTTAGAAGAAATTTATTTTTTAACTTAACTATCGCTAATTTAGATGTGATAAATACGAAGATCATGGTAGCTCTGTTGTTTGTCCAGTCTTTACAATCGTGATAGTGTGGTTCAGATAATTAAGATTGGAAAATGTTATGTTTCTTGTATAAATTTTATTTAAATCATCGACTTTCAGATAATTGCTTTGTAAAATTTTCAAATGGCCGTCATTTTGAAAATAAATACAGGAAAAATGATTTAGCATAAAGGCCCATAACTCAAAATAAAGATCCGTCACAGTAAAATTACTAGGTGGAAAAAACAAAAGGCGGCTAGAAGCTAAATAAAGCATTCCAGGACCATGTTTATATAATTTTGTCCTTATTTTTGTACAATTAATTATTTTTGGAATTCTAACAAGTTTTTTTGACACCCTGTATATCCTTGATAGAACCCCTTGAGTCCAAAATTTTTCCCAGGGTGATTTCTGTGTGTATGCGTGTTTATCAGGGTGTCAACACATCTAGAGAAAGTCCAAATTGGCCGATTTGGATTTAATATGGCATGTAGATAAAAATCAATGATAATTCCAGTAGTTTCATGTTAATTTTTTTATTTTTTTTATTGTATTTTACCCCTTAAAACGCTCAAAAATGTAAAATTTCTAATTTCTCAAACGGCTAATAAAGATTAGTGTTATTTTTTTTATTCATTGCTTGGAAACTTTTTAATTATGAGATAAAGTTAATTGTTATTCGGGTAATTATCATTAGCAAAAACCACTTGTTAAATCCCACAATTACTATGATTGGATTTGATCAAATAAAATATTGAACCCTCCACACAAAAAAACGTTTAGCTAATTAATACTCACACTCAAAAAAAAAAATTAATCCTGTATTTTTTAATATGTTCATTCCAAAACCACGATATTATGGCAAGTTTAAACGAAATCCGGCTAAGCAGAAATGAAATACAAATTAAAAAATATTTTTATTTTAAGATTTATTGATTTTAACTTGAAAAAAGAATTGTAATGAATAAATGTGTAAAAGCTTCCCAGGTGTACTAGGTTATGGAAAAATTTAACTATTTTAAGGCATTACAATATTTATCGGCAAAATTAATATATTTTTGTCCATTTTTCTATTACGCTTACCTCAGTGAAGTAGCCTTAAACTCTATTTTCGAACTATATTGTTCTGTCATAACAGGTTATTTTACAAAAAAGTAACATGCAACTAATTAAACAAATTTTACATTTTATTTTATTTATTAGGTCTTACACAAAGTATCACCTTGGCTTGTTCGACCCCCAATGAGTCCTAGGCTTAGGCTTCAAGTGGATATCAAACTGTTTTCAACTTTGATTAAACTGTCAAGAACAATGACAGTCTCAACCCACATTACAATTGACACTGTAAGATATCTCCTACGTCGGAACTTAACAGATTCGCCTTTTCCTAGTTCTATTCTAAGGTAGCAAATATTGTACGCAAAATATTTCTCAAGCACAAGAGTCTGTTTTTAATTCAATAAAGTTTTTTCCAAGATAATTAATTTTGTTATATAATTTAAATTTTTTTTATAATCTGATGTGTTATCACAATGATGATATAATTATTTTTCAATGATGATTGATAATAATTGAAGTAAGGCTATTATGTAAGTCCTAATTATGCTTACGAATGAGAAGGATAACGACTATTGTAATTATAGATAGTTTTTATCGTCCCAGCTTCCAGGTGATAAAGGTTTCACAACATACGAGTACAAATCACATTATTAATAACTAGGAAAAAGTACTAAAAACATTAAGTTTGTTGTAGTAAAATGATTACAGTTAGCCAGAACAAGGGATAACAGAAATAGTATATTTCGTCACAAGGGCCGAAAGTGGCGTTTTGCCGGCCCCGAGATCGTGTTTGAAGTTCGAGACGAAGTCGAGAACTTGAAACGATCGAGGGTTGCCAAAACGCTTTCGGCCCGAGTTATGAACGATATTTTTCATCACACTACATAATTCAATAAATTCTAAACAAGTGAAAAAATTACTTTTTCGTTCATAACAAACAAAACATAACCTCAACTTCAACAAACCTAGCAAGATGTACTGCTTGAGTTTCTGGTTGCTAGGCAACCACTTCACATCAGCTAAGGCCACCAAAACTAATACTCTAACGGTAAGTGACTACAGCTGATTCCAAGGGAAAGGCCCTATTTTCCCATCTACGTCATATATATTTAACAGTTGCTATCAGCTGAACTACTAACTACGTCACTGATTTGTTATTTGTTGTTGTTGTTGTTAAATACCTTTTAATATTCTAGATTTCTTTGCTACCGTTTCCATTACCGCCCTAGACCGGAAATTTTGCCGGCCTAGGCCTGCAAAACAGGTGTTTCGTTGGTAGAAGCAATGTATACAGAACCGAATAAGTAGGGACATCCTTATGGGGAAGTGAGAACGCCGCCCCTGAAACATAGATAGCACCACCAAGATGGTAAGGATTAAGCTGATTGGTTGAATGGAAATAGATGACTAGAATGATTTTACAGAGGTTTGTTATTGTTTTGATTTTTTGTAAATAAATATGCTCATTTTGACATTTGAGAGGTAGAAAGAGCGCTCCCCGTGACAGTAAGGAGAAGTAATCCTAGCATCAGAGCTTTATTTTCCTCTGGTTTTCGGGGGCAAAACTAAATTTTTTTAACATGGGATGTTCCTACTTATTCGGTTCTGTATACATTGGTAGAAGTGAGGGTCGAAAACAGGTGATATCGATGTAGTGTGATGAAAAATGTATATCAACCCACACAATGTCCTGAATAGTTTCCAGTATTCTATACAGTGGTATATCAATGAATTGTTGATTTAGAATTTAAGTTGTTAGTGTATATCCCTTATGGTAACCCATGAGTCAGAAAATATATGGTTTCAAGTGTGATGTCTGTATGTATGTTAGTGTGTGTATTTGGTTGTTACACAGCTAAAGAAAGCCCCTAACGATCGTGATTTGGAGTAACCGTAAAACTGTTTTATCCGTGATCGGTTTTAAACGGTTTTAAAATATAAGATATAAAATTATGGTGAACTTATGAATGAACACAATAATCGAGTGATCAATTTAGTTACATCAATTTAGATGGATGTGTAGCTGATTGGAGAGCTTTCCTTTGAGTCTGAAGGTTGTCGGTTCAATCCTGTGAAAAGTTAGTGTCTTTTTATGGTTCGATACTGGACCCAGCTGCCTTTGATCATTGGACTTTTAAATAATGACTCTGACGAATGAAACAGCTGATATTTGTCAGTAACAAAGCTATACTTCATCTGATCCATCACAATAATCACACTCACCCCTTCAGTCATACTCACATTAAAATACGCACCCGAAAGTGCGTCGGTGTTTCAAATAAAGTCTCTTAAGAATAGTTTCGAGCTCTTCATATTTTCTTCATTTTTACTTGAGTAATACGCTTCAAATATTATTTTACTCGGCCGATTTCTGGAAAGACGAGTATGGGGTTGAACCATCTTCGGAGGGCCCAGAGTAAGTAGGTATTTCCACTCAAGAAGTGACAAGTATAACTAGTTTCAGACTTTACGGTTAGACGAGGAGATGGGAGGAGTACATGAAATTTGACATGTTACCATTACAATAACATTGGAAATGTTACAAATTTCAAAATCAGCATTTTAAAAATCTGTTTATGTACACCTATAAATAAATGCACTTAAGAGTGATACTAACAATCGCTATATTGGATTGGTCGGGGTACCTAATTGATTTATAACTAAATAACATTTTTAGCAACGTGAAATAATAGTCCAAAATAAATAGCTTATGCTAATGTAGAACAACAAGTACGAGTACACTAGTGCAATTTATTTTAAAAACTAAACCAAATATAATCTTAAGTGTAGTAAACATGTTCTAAATTTTTTTTAAATAAAACATAAATTTTTTCTAATAAATGTTTCACTATGAGCCTACTACTAGTTTGAGCTTAATCTGGTTAATGGACAGTATGATCTGTGACTGAAGCCCAGCGCAGTGTTTGTGCAAGCCATCAAAGAGATATTTCGGCATCCTTTGTTCTTGATGCATGCACTCTCATTCATAAGTGATTGACAGCATATGACTGATGATAATACCCAAACAGGTTGATGCACGTTATACCCCTGTTTAAAATAGTTTTAACTATAAATATGCGATTAAATTGTTCAAAATGTCATACAATGTTATAGTATATTTTTACCACCATGTGCTAATTATTATCAACATTTAATGTACCAACAATAAAGTACATTATGGACTTTTTCCAATTCATAAAAAATCACTTAACGTTTTACAAGAGACCTTCCCTTCAGGCCTTTTAATCTTTTTATTTTATGACAACTTATATAATGCTATACTTTTATTAGCTATAACTTTGACTGTCTTTTCAAACTTTTTATAAAATAAAGAGCAAAGTAAAAAATCAAGTAAAAACTTAATTATATAAAAACGTTCAACATGAAAGCAAACAAAAATATTAGGAATAAATACAACTAAATAAAAAAACTTATAATGTGTTTTGTTAAAATATAATTGAATGATTGTACAGAGTGTAAAAAAAGTCTGGAAACGATATAATGTCTTAAAAGGATTTAAGTAATAAAACTAAAACTTTGCAAATTGACTTTGAGTGACAAAGCCTACTTCCTAAACTACTTATTGTCCTTGGACCTCCAAGGGGGGGGGGGGGGACAGTCCACAAGGAGTCAGAAGAAAACCCTAATAGTAAGAATAGTTCCAATATGTACATCAAATTAAAGATCTCTGAGAATATAGAACAATGCCACAAACTCGGCCTGAAAAGAATGACCTAATCAAAAATAGCAGGAGATCAAAATTTTTAATGAAATCATATTGCTGAAAAATTAAAATGCATTAACTCCCGATCCACCCAACCTTTTGAGGTCGGGATTGAGGCAAACTGCTCAGAATGCAAATCCCTTTCAAATTATGTATCATATGACGTAGCCCAATGCAGTTTCTCTGACGACCTCCACTAGGGACATCAATAAAGGAAGTCTTGGGAAAACTTCATTGGCCTACGTCATATGATAAATCATTTTAAACGGATTTGCATTCTGAGCATTTTGCCACAAAACCGACCTCAAAAGGTCAAGTGGATTGCATTTTTTTGTTTTAAGCGATATGATTTTAATTCAAAGTTTAATCATTTGCCATTTTACAAATGGCAACACAGAATGAATTGAAACTCAGTCATTCTTTTGAGAGCGGTTTGCGGCATTGTTCTCTATTCGTAAAGACCTTTAATTTTATGTACATATTGACTTTTTCTCACATTTAAGATTTTCTTCTGGCTCCTTGTGGACCGTCCCACAAGAGTCCACACAGTAAAAGATGATTTATAGTCCAAGAGTCCTTGTGGACTCCTTTGGAGGTCCAAAGACAATAAGTACTTTAGGAAGTAGTCTTAGTCACTCAAAATCTATTTGCAAAGTTTAAGTTTTCAATACTTATAAAACTATTAAATCGTTTCTAGACTTTTTACACCCTGTACATTTATGATAGTTATAAATTCCTTTCTATTTCGTTAAGTACAGATTTTTATATAAACGTTTAAAACAAATTTGTCATGGATAAAACTTTATGACGGTAAAATACAAATATAAAGATAAAAAACAATTTTAAAAGGTGGCGAGTAGATGTATTTTGTAGTGAAGTCCCCATCCGCAAATTCCCCATCTCTGTAAGAATCAGAGCCTCTATCCAAAAGAGAGATTTACAGATTTATTCCGTCCTTTAAAACATTTGCATAATCCTTTCACTCAATGACATGGATTTATTTTCCTCGTCACAATTTCAAATTGTAATTTGTAAAGGAATTTGGGATGGATAATGCATTTATTGTACAAATAATTCAACAATATTTTGTAAACGCATTGTCATTTAAAATTTAGTAATAGTTTTCAATAACGTTAATAATGATTCTGATGTTAACTATTTACTGTGTGTAAGTTCGATTATTTAAAAGATTTTTTGTACCAAAACTAATTATTTAAAAGGAAACAAATGTTTTGCCTGAATTTCTTATATTCAGTTTATTGATATGGGTTGAAATTTTACTTTAAAATGAGATATAATGAAATTAAATTTTCGGTGCCTTTTTTGAGTGCGTTAAACATTCTATTCAAGGTAGTAAATCACTAACTTTTGCAAAATGGATCACTGTTAATTTGAGTTCTATGGCTTAACTTTATACAACTCTGACACTCTAGCACTTACATGAAAAGTGGGTATAGAATTGTGATCATAAATCACAATTCCTAAGAGATGATTTACGCTTATGATTTTCGGTCATATATCATCGGTACCATTTAGAGACAAATCTGTACTGAAAAAAAGTAAGGAATTTATACAAATGTGCTTGTTTTTAGTTTCTTTTTTTTTAGTTTGTTCCGGTTGATTTGGTTACGTTGGAGAATATAATCTACACTGACTTTTAAAAGCCAGATTTTGTGGATTTAATGGGCCACACTAAACGCTATTCAGACACTTTTGTTCACATTTGTATTTATTTAGTTTATATGTACACTACTTTTGCCATAGGGTGAATCTGGGATGGCTTTGCCCAACAAAAATTAAATCAATGTTGTTATAATGTTTTCTGGAGTTTCTGTTTAACTTTCAACTTTCTTCAAGTGTTCAATTATAAGAGGTGAACAAAGATTCCCAATAAATTACCTCAAGATAAACAATTTTCACTTGGAATGCTATTTCGATAACTGTCTTGATTTACCTTACAAGTAACTTTAAAGTGAGTAATGTAATGCAATAATTCAATTCAATTAACTGGCTGGGTAGCTGAGTGGTTATAGTGCTCGCCTTTGAATCCAAAGGTTGCCGGTTCGATCCTGAGAAAAGTTTGTAGCTTTTTAAAGGTTCGATTCCGGACCCAGTTGCCATTTGTCATTGGGCTATTAATTAATGATGCTTTCTAACAACTGGTCGATGTTAGATAGTAACAAGACTGGGGTTTGGACCGTTCCCCGTCAAAACGTTAAAAAATGCCTCTGGCGTAGATAGACACAAAATAAAATAAAATAAAAATAAAATTCCTTCGAATTGTTTTAGTAATTTCATTTTCACTTTCAAGTAAAGTTTTAACTTTTTTATATTTAAAGTTTCAATTACATCAGATATCTATTAACTATTATTATAAACTGTGCCTTCCTTCGGGTAGTTGTAGAAAACTGATTGTCCATTCAAAAACTACAATTCTTTATGTAGCATTGATGAACCAGTTTTATTGTTTTATCTGCAAACTATTAAAACTGGGAGAGATATTTGTATTCCACGAATATCACTGTAACTTATTTAATTAAGGTATTAAAGAAAATTTATGTAATTAAGATTAATTTTTGTTGCCGTTGTGGGTCTTTGAAGGAAATATTCTATTTGCGTACAAAATACAATAACTTACCAAAAGTAAAAAGGTGTTTCCATAACATGTTTTTTCGATGAATATTAATTTATAAGCTTGATACATTAATTATTTCATATAAGATCCGAAAACGGATTTGGTGGTTACAAAAACCCCAATTTTAGCCATTAAAATTTCATTTATTATTTATTTAGGTTCTCTGTCAAATAAACAAACATTTTTCTTCCTGGTGTATAATATGTTTTACCAATGATGGTTGCAATAAACACGAATAATGATTCTACAAGTAACATAATAAAGAGGTACATTATCAAACGGAATACAAATCCCGTCACATAATGAGCTTATTATGACACAGGAGTCACTTTATGATACAGGTTCTAGACCAATGAGAGCTCGGCATTAGATGAAAGAGTGTTATAGATATACAGGGTAAGTTTTAAACCACTTTGCCCCTATTTATTTTCTATAACTTAGAAGGTATAACCCCACACATCTATGATAGACCTAAATATCTTGTTTTTCATGGGTAACCTCCAATGAGGGACGGTCCACAAGGAGTAAGCCAAGATTTTTAAATGTAAGCATAGGTTGATATATGCAAAAAAATTAAAGGTACGAGGAGGTACCTTTAAAAAAATTAAAGGCACAGGTATTCTCATATATAGGACTAGAGAACAATGGCGCAAACCGGGGCCTGGCCCGCGCAAAAACGATCTCAAAAATATGACCAAGTCAAAAATGGCAGGCGATCAAACATTGCATTAAAATTATATTGATGAAAAAAAAAATGCAATAATTCCCGATACACTCGACCTTTTAAAGTCCGGTGTGTGGCAAATTTCTCGTAATGCAAAGATGATAATGAACAGATTGTAATGAAACAAAGCAAATGCTTATAATCATATAAGTAACCAGCTGTGAGGTATAATGTTTATGTTTATGTTGTCTTTAGGGATCCACCCCACAGAAGCTCACGACTACTGTAATAGAATACACATGTTGAAATTTAACATGGTTTAAAACTGCCTCACTTTTAATAAAGTGAGGCAGTTTAGTCTGCCTCACTGGACTTCAAAATAACTCGCTACTGGTGAGATACCAAGAACACGAGCAAAGCTATTTATCTTACTCATAATTTATCCTTCTAAGAAAATAACTAAATGTATATAAAAAGAAAGATAAACATTTTTATTTTAAAAATATAATAAAAAGTTTTTGTAAATAAGTTATCCGATTTTAAGTATAATTTAAATCACGTTTTATAAAATAATTACCGACAAATTATAAAATATAATTATATTTTGCAATTTTTAACGACTTTTTTCTATGTAATAGCTATTATTATCTCATATTAGAGTTATTTTCTCGTACTCGCCGGGACACTAGAATCGTAAGGACATAACCAACCCGATGGTCACCGAAAATACCCTGCCAGACGTTACAAAGCCAGCAGATACCTGTTATTGCTGGTATAAAAAAATCGTAAAATCATTCTTGGCCCTAAACACCTTTATGAAAAGATAAATGCAGTTAATCTTTCAACGCTATGGTGTGCTGGTGAAAATATGAAAAGAACTGGATTATTATATAAATAAAATAAAACCGCTGTTACATTATTCATATTTTTATGAAAAAAAACGTGTTATTATTTTATTTAGTGTGAACTAATAATAACTAATAATAAGTTTGTTGAATTGGATTTTATTTAATACTTTATCATGTATAAATAAGTATCCATATTAGAAAGGTTAAAACGAGAGTGTCACCGGTGTGTATCTATTACTGAACCTAGTAAGTGCGAAGTTCGCAGGGTGCATTATACATCAGTTTCAGTTTGACTTTTTAAGTAGCAAACACATTTTATAATGGTTTGGGAGAGCTTTCAAATGGAATAGCATTTTCTCTATCACAGTTTCACCTAAATAAATAGTACCTTTGATGATACTTCATGTTGGTGGAAATAGATCGATAGATTGTCTGGGTTTGATTCGTTTTATGTCGTTTCTTTAGCATCAATATGTACATCAAATATAAAATCACATTTTTAGTTTGTCCAAAATAATATTCACCGAAAGTACAAGTCGTTAGCCTCGGGAGGAGCGGTTGTGATCAATCATCTGGAGTTATTCCGTCAGTCCGACGTAAATCCCCTCCTGCCGTAAATGTTACTCTGTTATTATAAGTTTTATATTCCTTTCAACTGTTTTTTTTTTTTTTTTTTTTTTTTTTTTTTTTTTTTTTTAACAAACATTGGGACCAGCGAAAGTGTTTGTTAGATTAGAAAATACAAGGAAATACAGGAAAATTGTGTTATGAAATATTCTCCTTGTACAAATCCTCTAAAGCTAAACTGTAACAGTAGTGTGAAATTGAGGATGCTGGCCCAGTTCAAGGTCACCTGAGGGATGACGTCATCGAGGTCAATGACCTCACCGATGACGTCATTGATGACGTCATCGATGACGCAATCGATGACGTCATCACTAATGACGTCATTTCGATGACGTCACACCCATGACGTCACAGAAATGACGTGCTGATGACGTCATCACCCCTTACGTCATCAAAACGACGTCACCGACGCCACTAAGGTCAAGGTCACGCAGAAACTTAAAAGTTTTTGGCACTTTTGCCGTTTCTCGCACTACGCTCCGAGTTTCAGTCCGAGTCCCCGTGACCTTGACCATTTGGAGCGAATATTGGACGAGAAACGGCAAAAGTGCCAAGTTAAACCCGAGTTTCTGACATGACTCTGCCTAAATGGGCAATCGGTAATCCCTCAGGTGACCTTGAACTAGCACAACACCCCCAATTTCATATTACTGTGACCTTGAAAACTTAACAACGGAGCGCCGACACCGATGCGCACCCCACGACAGCCACCGAGTGACTGACTGTCAGGCTCTGTGTATGCTAGGTATATCGGCTTGAGAGACTAAGACTCTAAACTGTCAGGAATGGGAGTAACTAACTGAATTTTGCAAGGAAAAGTCATTTCATCCAATATTTTAAACAAATCCTCATCAGTAAAACTGACATTAGTC
The DNA here is from genome assembly GCA_030545055.2 of Neoaliturus tenellus. NCBI lineage: Eukaryota > Metazoa > Arthropoda > Insecta > Hemiptera > Cicadellidae > Neoaliturus > Neoaliturus tenellus. The sequence goes on along the minus strand of CM061532.1, from coordinate 13,470,801 downwards.
TGTTTTGTATAAAACTTAGGGTGTCCGCGCAACAGTTTGCGCCACTTAGCTAAAGTTGAAACTCTCTTAACTTTCAGTGGTGGACAGTGAGCAACTAATAAAGTCTTAACACGGCTAAGTTTCTTACCTAAAGCGTCCCGCGACATGGCTTCCCCTCACAAAAGTCCGCACAATACTGAGAGACTGCTTGTAGCGCATGAGTCAAGGGAAAAGAGGTGGGGGAAACAGCAGGAGTGGGGGAAGGTCACAGTGGCGGGGGAAGGTGAGGTGGTACGCTGGAGTTTCGCATCACTTCACCATGAGCTGTCCTACAGTCAACACACTGTTCTCTTGGCCCGAGTTGGCACTAGAAGAAACATTTCTGTACAGCTTAGGCTGTGAGAGCCGAGGAAGCAAAGTCAAAGTGGAAATTGTGTTAAACTCCAAGATGAAGAGTCTCCTAAATAAACTAATTGTATCCTTGCAATCTCCTATAACTTTAGAGAAATACCACTTTATTAAGCGACACCTTATACTTTGGCAAAACGAAGCAGAAATGGAAAAGATTACAGTAAAATTAATTTAACTTAAAACTTGGACTGGACACTCATGGCGATACCACGTGGCGTGCAAACGCCACCCTAAACATTACAAGTTAGGTTATTGAGCACCTCTGGTACGATAACCGATGTGCTAGAGTTAAAGTGTGATGACCTTGAGTCAAAACACTGAAATACTACAAGTCGATATCGTCCCAGAGTCAAAGTGTAGTGACCTACATTCAGAACTTGTAAAATTACTTACATATAGAGAGCTAGAGAACAGCGAGACGCACCGCATGGAAGCCGGAGACATACTGGCGAAGCGGTGTTGTGCAGCCTAGGGACCCAGTTGTGGTGGGGGTATAGCCAACACTTAGAGTACAAGTGTTGTGGGTGACCTTGACCCACTTAACCCCCCCCCCCCCCCCCCCGACAAAAGTGCGAACCCCCCCCCCCCCGACAAAAGTGCGAACCCCTCCCACCCAAACCCCCTCCCCTACCCCCTCCCCCACCCCTGATATCCTGGGCGTGGCAGCCCCGGTGGGGATATAAGGGGGTCCGGCCAGAGCCGGCTCGCAGTCCGCTCCCGCGCGTTGAACGTGAACGATCGGGACGGACCGCCATAGGCATCACTAAACATTGAATGGCGCCTTCAGTGTTTAGCGAAGTCTACTCTAACTTTAAGACTTGTATTAGTTGTAAGATATTGCGCTTGCGTTTGGGTATTGCGAATTGTTTTATATGAGAGTGTTTTACTTGTACCCTATGTCTGGTGTGTCTTTTATCCTTTGTGTCTTGTTTGTTATATGTGTTTAATGTGTATGTGCTTGTTCCAGCATTGACTACGTTGAGCTCAATTGTGTGTTGTAAGTGTGTTATATGTTTCTAAAGTGTATACGCTTGTTTTAGCAATCCCCCCTTGAGCTTTTTCAATGCTCAAAGTAAATTGTAAAGTCAGGGAACGGGAGTAGGCCCCCGTGTAAAGCCACTTTTAATAATTGGTAGGCTCCTTGCCAGGCATGCAAAAGGTTGCGGATGGCATTTGGGGAGCATGTCCGTTTGTAAGCTGGCAAGCAAAAGGTTGTGGCGGCCTCTGCACTCGGACCGAGGACGTAAGCCATTAGGGTGTCCTCAGTATGTTTCCCTTCTGGAAACTCAAAATTATGTAAATGAATCTTTGTTAGATATTTGTGTTTTTAGTCCCCAAGGCCCCCGAACATTCGTGGTTCGCCATGGATGTACGGGGGCCGAAATTTTTTAATGTCCGTGTGGCCTTGACCCACAAAGACTTGTAAAAATTCAATGCATTGTAAATTAAAAATATTAAAGATAGGTTACGGGAGTAGGCCCCCGTGTAAAGCCTATTTTAATTATCGGTAGGCTCCTGCCAGGCATGCAAAAGGTTGCGGATGGCATTTGGGAGCATGTCCGTTTGTACGCTGGCATGCAAAAGGTTGCGGCGGCCTCTGCACTCGGACGAGGACGTAAGCCACTAGGGTGTCCTCAGTTTGTTTCCTCAGTTTGTTTCCTTCTGGAAACACAAAATTATGTAAATGAATCTTTGTTAGCTACTGAAAAGACAATGCAGTAAATGTTTACAAGTCTTGCGTGGCGAAGGGTACACGACATTGGATGTTGCCTTGTTGTCATAGTTGGGTCTCTTCGGAGGCTACAGCGATGACAACCCAAGTGCCTCACACCCCCAAAGGGGGGTGTGGGGCTTAATTTTTTTAAAGTTTTTTTGTGACCTTGACCTAAATATGTAAAATCTTTCAAAGTGTTTAACAGTCAGGTCTTATTAACACAGTTAATACATTAATGTCTGTTAAAAAATATAACAGTTAGGTATTTGTAACCCACAAGTTTGGAGTTGTTTATAGTTGGGTCCCTTGGGAGGCTTCAGCTATGGTAACATAAATGCCTCAAGTGGGGCTTATTTTTTTAAAAAGTGCGAACCCCCCCCCCCGGCAAAAAGTGCGAACCCCCCCCCCCCCGGCAAAAAGTGCGAACCCCCCCCCCCGGCAAAAAGTGCGAACCCCCCCCCCCCCGGCAAAAAGTGCGAACCCCCCCACCCCCACCCCCACCCCCACCCCCACCCCCACCCCCACCCCTGATATCCTGGGCGTGGCAGCCCCGGTGGGGATATAAGGCGGCCGGGCTGCACGCACTTCTCATTCCGGTCCAAGCTCCCATACGGACAGGTACTCTCTCTCGCTCTTGAGACTTTTGTTTTACAAGTTCACTTCTTTCTTTACATCTATTCTTTTCATTCATTACAATGGGTAAAATGGGTCTAAAGCTGAAAAACTACCCATCAACTTCAACCTCGACCGACACGTCTCGACCCTCATCATCCTCGACTTCGATCCTGGAATACCTGATGACTGCGAACATCCTGAGCTGCTTGACGATGCCGCCACCGCCGCCGCCGCCGCCACAGCCCGCCTCAATGCCCAGCCTGTCGCCATTGCCGGCGACAGTGGAAGAGGCTGGTGCACAGCCATCGTCAGGAGAACTCGTCAAGTCGTCAGGTCGAGTCCCGGTAGCCTCTCCAGCACTCTCGCTGCTATCGGACTCAGGATCGGAGTCTGCGGCTTTTGAAGAGACGTCTAGGTCGAGGATCACCCCATACAGCAGAACCCGGAAAATCCTCTCATACACTACATCCCAATGTCCCTCACCTATATCCCCCATGCCACCTACACCAACCAAACCACCCCGTAAATCCATCTTCTCCCCTGATCTTCCCACCATAGACCTAACACGCTCTCCTACCCCGCCCAAAATTGTTTGCTCCATCCCGCTTGAACAATCTTTGCCCCTTCTACCTCCTTCCAGCCCCATCCCTTCTAGCCAGCCTAATTCAGAGAAGCTCCAAGACACTCCGCTAAAGAGTCCAACACAGAAACGTAAACGCGTTAAAGCCCCTGCTGGCAAGGGTAAGAAATGCGATTACGCTTGGATGTCTAGTAAGTTTGGGGTTTTGTGTTGCCAGAAACTTGCTTGTGCAGAAGGGGATCGCTGCCAACGACACCTCAAAAGTACAGTCAAATTTCGGCAATTCAAACCCTATACTCTGTACATTAAGCCTAAAACGTTCAAGTTCAGACATCCCCACGGTCCGCAACCGCGGGATATTAGAAGGCTAAAGGTTGATGAAAAATACTATTTCATTGGTCAGACATATGGAGCAGGTAATAAGAAAGTAGAAATCGTTGTAAAAGGTGAAGGCCGCCTTTGTACAATGCAAGTACCACCTCGGATGGTACAAAGAGAATTTTTCATACCTAAAGCCTATCTAATACGAAGGAAAGGATGTGAAACCGTGTGGGAAATGGACTAGGACATGGGCCCACCAAAAAAACAAAATTGTTAGGCTGTGTTGGACAATATTTAAAAAGTCTTTTTCCAAATTATGTTTCCAAATTTAGTCTTAACCCTCTTAAAGTAAGGGAGAGGGGTATTATACAAGTCAAGTTATATAAAAAAAAAAAAAAAAAAAAAAAAAAAAAAAAAACACTTGACTTGTATAATACTTTAACCTGGCGGTGATGTAAAGTCACTGGGACAATCTCAAACCGTGTCCTTGAGGGCGAAGACTAAGTTACAAAAATCTTTAACAGATAAAAACTTACCTCCAAACACTTGTAGCTTGCTACAAGTGTTTGGAGGTAAAAATTTTTCAAAGTTTGAATGACCTTGACCCATATAAATTACTGTTTAAAGTAAAGTGCTAACCTTACAACTAATGTTGTGTATCACGTGATACCCCCACTCTAACGCTCTTACTAAGCTTGTATGAGCCGTTCATTTGCTTCAGTCTGTTTCTGTGCTCCGTGGTAAACATGTCACGGTACAATTACAAAGGTGGTGACTTCTTGATAGATCAACACAATGCTTGGGAAGTGCTAAACCAGCATAGAATGGAAGTTGAGTATTGTATAAGACGAGACGGGTCTACATTTTATCTATGTATTATAAACAACCAAACTCATAAGTATGAACACTGGACAAAAATTAATTATAACAACATAGATGAGCTGTTTGCTTGGGTGTTTGAGGTGTGTAAAGTTATAGAAGAAACCAAAATAATGGGTGTGCTAAGCAAAATTTCTTTCAACCCCCCCCCCCCCCGTGTTATCCCCACCACTAAAAATGGGTATATATAGGAGTGGTGATCAACCGTCCTCTCATTCTGCTTTACACCGTTAAGCTGAACACCACCATGTCTGCTATGAACGTCCCAGCCTCTACCTCTGGCCCGGCTGCCTCCAACTCCAGCCCGAGCATTGGACCAATCCGATCGGGGCCTTCGTCAAGGAGTCGTGTCCGATTCTCCGGCTTTGGTCCTGTGAGGAAGGAGTTGCGGAGCAGCGGAGCTTCTCAACCAACCACGATGGACGCATCAACCCAGACCCCACCAAACATCATCGAGTGGTACGACGAAGTCATAGAGCAAAGGGACAGAATGTTAGAGAATACTCGCAGGGAGCTACTTTATATCCGGAGTAAATGGGAAAAACTAATTAAGAAGTGTGAAAGCCTGTTGGACAGTGATGATAGTGAGGATGAGAGTGGATAGGTGTGTGGGTAAAGACTTGGACTGGGACTTGTGTGTTTGTATGAATGTGTGCGTGAATGTGAAATACAGAGCGGGGGATAGATCACTCTGTGGCAATGGACTAACATGCCACTTAGTGATCTATCCCCCGTTCTGGTAATGTTTTTGGATGGCCTTGACCCACTTTACCAAGGCTAGCTAGTACCCCCACCACTGATAAGTGTATGTATACGGGTATTAACGTGCAGTTTGGTTATTCTGCTTTGTACCGCTTAGCTGAATACAGCACTGTAACATGGCTTTCAACTCCAAAACTTCTCAGGCTTCCTCTTCTTCTTCAAGAAGGCGTGCTGCCAACGTCCTGCCTGCTACTCGTGGACCTGCTCGACCATTCCACAGCATAACTGTTGCTCGGGCAAACGCCTGCAAAGCTCCGATGCTACGGACCTTGCTGGAGGTAAGCCAAGACGGACAAGGCTTGCTCAGTCCTGGTCAACGGCAGGAGCAAGAAAGGCGTATGGCGTACTTCAGGCTGCAGGGTGTAGTTCCCAGCTTGAAGTTAGGCGATCCGAGAGTAGCAAGCATCAACGAGGCAGCGGACTACATATCACACCTTCACAGTGTTTTAGAAGTAAAGGACCAACAAATTGAAAACTTAAAAGAACAATTGAAACAATTTAACTTTAATCCTGTGGAGTTTGTGGAAGCAGTGATGAGTGATAGTGATGATGAAGGAACTGAATATATATTGGGTATGTAATGAAAGACTTGGACAGGGACATGTGTGTGTGTGTGTGTGTGTGTGTAGAATACAGAGCGGGGGATAGACTACTTTGCGGCAATGGACTAGCATGCTGCTTAGTGGTCTATCCCCCGCTCAAAGGGTAGCATTGGATGACCTTGACCCACTTTACAGCAAGGACAACCGGTTAACTGGTATAAAAGTGGGGGTCTATACATCTCGACTTCATTCTGCTTTGGACCTTCCAGTGGAACGCTAGAAACAATGAGTGGATCGCTGCTTGGTGCTAACTTGGACAGGTATTCTGTGATGGTACACTATGAAGATTGTAGAGACATGTTGACGGCTGTGTATGATTGTTTGGTGAGAAAAATCTTTCAAGAAAACTGCCAATTTATGTTAGCGTGGAAAAGAAACTTGTTTGTTGATGGTCATGCTACAATGCAAAGCATGAACCACCTTCATGTGTTAAAAGTAGGACATCATAATTTGGACGAACTGGACGATATGTTTAGGGAGCTGGAGTGTTTGATACATCAGGAATGTAAACCATGTGAAATTGAAATTTTTAAATTGGATATGGAATTAGAATAAAATGTGTTAAACAGGACTTGGACTTGGACTTGATTGAGGTTTTGTAGAACAGAGCGGGGGATAGATCACTTTGCGGCAATGGACTAGCATGCTGCTTAGTGGTCTATCCCCCGCTCAAAGGGTATCTTTACGTGACCTTGACCCACATAAATTGTATAGTTGGTGGGGGTATAAAAAGGGTAAGCAAATTGGATGGATACAACACTTCCATACCATGGCTCCACTTGACAACACCGTGTTCCATCGCAACAGAATTGTCTCTATTCTGGAGGTAATACCTCTAGAAATTATAGAAGTAGAGGACCAACTACCTGCGGTTGATCAAGAAGAGGAGGAGGAAGAGATAATGGATATTGAAACGGACTCTGACGAAGCTGGTTCAACGGACAATGAAGTGGACTTGCACGCCTACGAAACATTAGAGTCGTCATCTGAGTCGGAAATGGAATTCCAATTGGAAATCGAAGAAGAAGAACAAGAACAAGACACTCCCCATCGTCCAATGGATAGGATGTTAGTTGCCAGAAGAATTATGTATTGTCATCGCTGCCTATTCCGTGATGAGGATGATTCCGACTCTGATGGTGATGTTTCACCCTTGTAAAAAGTTTAAACAAAAAGTTAAAAAAGAATGTGAGCGGGGGATAGAGCACTTTGTAGTAAATGATGCTGCTTAGTGCTCTATCCCCCGCTCAAAATAATAATTCCGAATGACCTTGACCTACATAAACTTGCTCAAACAGACGTCTTTGAAAAAACTTGTACAAATTATTGAATCTAGACCAAATATCATCAATTTATCAAGCCTACTGATAAATGTATTACAAACGGTTGTGTAAAGGCTAAATTTAGCACATGAGTGATAACCTGTTTCCATATGACGTCACTTTCCCCACCTATCTGCCTCGGATATAAAGGGTCCCTGTGGAGTGCGCTGCTCATTATTGCGTGGACATTCACAGAGTGTACATTCAAAGCCAAACTGTTTGAAATGGCTCTTTGCGACATTTGTGGGGAAATCTTTCAAGACGAAGATCTTTTCACCATACACAGAGAATTACATGAAGACGAAGATAGAAAAGAAGATATTACCATGGATGAAATAGACTTAGACTCAATTGACCGGTTTTTGGAAGAGCACCAGAAGCAGACGGACTACTGGGACAGCTATCTACAGCAAATGCAAAGAAAAAGACCTAGTGTGATCCAATTTGCTGGTGCTGGACCATCTACTGCTAGAAGACCTTTTGAAGAAGAAGACACTGAAGAAGAGGACACTGAAGAAGAACTGGAAGATGTGAAACAACTGCGCACCACGGCCTTGCCAGGACGAGTTGTAACACATTTCAAAATTAATAATGTTCAATTGGAATTGGAAACATTTATAACCCAGGCTAAGGAACTTGTTGGTCAAACCTTGAGGGAAGAACTACAAAGATTAAATTTTATTAAATTTGGAATGGTGTTAGAGGCTATGTTTAACAATACTGATGGTGAAACAGCATTGAGAGCGTTCATTACCAAAAACCGAACCCTTACCTTCACCTCCAACATCGATGATATTATTGAAGAATGCTTGGAAGAACTTATAACAAAACTTCAAGAACATGAAGGAAGAGGATCTGGATGGACTTTGTCATCAATTGAAGGTATGGATGTAAGGGTTCACAAGCATGGATATGGTTTAAGGGGTAGTAGTTTTATCCCTCTACCAAAGAAAATCCAAAACACTAAATCGTGTAGGAATGTGCAAAATGAAGGTAATGAATGTTTCAAGTATGCAATGTTAACCAAGTATGTTAAAGATCATCCTGAAAGAGTTGGTAGAGAATATTACGAAAATGAACACCGCTACAACTTTCAAGGTCTCACCTATCCAGTTACCTTGAAAGACATTGGCAAATTTGAAAAGAAAAATCCTGGCGTTTCAGTCAATGTTTTTGGTCTGGATGATTCGAACAACGTTTATCCTTTGCGGGTAGTAAAAGTTGAACAGAGAAACCACACGGATTTGCTATTGATAACTAAGGGTGAAATTTCCCATTATGTATGGATAAAGGACTTTGTAGCCTTGGTATGGAATCAATTATCAAAACATAAACGTAGGTTAACAGTGTGTAAAAGATGTTTCTGTTTCACATATAAAGAACTAAGACGTGGAGGATCTGAATGGATGACGGAACATAAAAGACTCTGTAACGAGAATTATGAAGTGAAGGTTAGTCTGCCACCACCATCTCGAGCGTTTATCCAATTCAACAAAACAATCCACCAATATCGTATTCCACTGGTCATCTACGCAGATTTTGAATCTACGTTAGTACCACAGGAGCTGCCGGACGGTGAAGTGACTAGAAGAACAAAATATCAGTTGTATCAACCCAACAGTTTTTGTCTACTAGTGAAATCAACCTTGTCTGAGAACCAATTGCAAGACTATGGTTTAACATCCACTCCAATACTCTACCGTGGGGAAGAAGCCGCTAAGTATTTTGTAGACCTGTTGTATGACATTGCTGAAAAGGTGCAACGCTTATACGGCAATGTTGTACCTATGGAACCTTTGAATGAGAATCAACAAGAAGAATATAATCTGACATCAAGATGTTATCTATGCGAGAAGAGCTTCAGTGAAGAAAATCCAAAAGTTAGAGATCACGATCACCTGACAGGTTTATACAGAGGAGCTGCTTGTAATTCATGCAATATAAATTACAAACTGCCCCACTTTATCCCTGTCGTGTTACACAATCTTAGCGGCTACGACTCCCACTTCATTATTCCAGAGTTAGGAAGAGATAATGGTAGAATTGATGTTCTTGCTACAACATTGGAAAAGTATATCAGTTTCTCAAAAACAGTAGGTAAAATTAAACTTCGCTTTGTAGACTCTTATAGATTTATGGCTTCTAGTTTGAGCAGATTGTCTGAGAATCTACGAAGAGAAGACCTAAAAGAAACCAGCAAGATTGTACCTGAAGATAAATTGGACTTAGTATTACGTAAAGGAGTGTTCCCCTACGATTACATAACTTCTACAGAAAAATTTGAAGAAACCAGTCTACCGCCGATTGAAGCCTTCAACAGCAAATTAAACGAAAGTGAAATCTCCGTTGAAGACTACAATCATGCATGTAATGTTTGGAACCAACTAAACATTCAAACCTTAGGGGAATATTCTGACTTTTATATAAAATTGGACGTAACTCTGCTGTGCGATGTGATGGAAGAATTCAGAAACACCTGCTTCTCCGCCTATGGACTGGACCCTCTACACTCGTACACATCTCCAGGATTAGCATGGCAAGCTATGCTAAAGTCAACCAACTGTCGACTGGAACTTCTAACGGATATTGATATGGTGCTCATGATGGAATCTGGTGTACGGGGCGGTTTGACACAAGCTGTAACACGTCATGTCAAAGCCAACAACAAGTACATCCCCGGCTTCGACGAGCAACAACCATCGGTCTACCTTGGCTACTTTGATGCAAACAACCTTTATGGTTGGGCAATGTCAAATCCGCTTCCCTACGCTGACTTCAAGTGGATCGACCCGGCCACCATCGGAGACATCTCACAGATTCCAAAGGATGGTCCAAAAGGCTATATTTTGGACTGTGATTTTGAATACCCGGAGCACCTTCATGACCATCACTACGACTTGCCTCTCCTAGCCAAGACTGAAGTTTCACCGACAGGAAGATGGCCAAAATTGATGATGACCTTGGAGAATAAAGATCGCTATGTGGCTCACTACTGGGTAGTTCAACAGGCTCTTGAATTGGGTCTACGTATAGTGAGAATTCATAGAGCAATTGAATTCACCCAGTCTTGTTGGTTGAAACCATACATTGATTCCAACACTACAAGAAGAGCTGCAGCAACAACAGCATTTGAAAAGGACTTCTATAAATTAATGAACAACGCCATCTTTGGGAAGACCTTGGAGAACAAAAGAAAACATAAAAATGTAAAATTAGTGAGTGATCCTAGAAAATTGGAAAAATTAGTGCAAAAACCAAATTTCGGAACATCCATGATTATAAACGAAAATCTAGTCGCTGTCAGTATGAAGAAAACAACAATAGTCATGGACCGTCCGTTATACATAGGTATGTCGATTTTGGATATAAGTAAAACCCTGATGTATGATTTCCATTATAACAAAATGGTTAAACACTACGGAAGGGAAAACATTGGAGTCGCATACATGGATACGGACGCGTTTATCTACTGGATAAAGACTTTGGACATGTATGAAGACCTAAGGACTTTTCCATACAAAGAAGATTTCGATTTTTCTGACTATCCGAAGAACCATCCAAATTTTAATGAAAAATATAAAAAAGTAATTGGAAAATTCAAAGATGAAGCAAATGGAATGCCTTTAGAAGAAATAGTGGCGCTGATGGCGAAATTGTATTCATTTAAGATGTACCACGAGAACAACACACCGACAGTGAAGAAAGCAAAAGGAGTGAAGACATCTTATTTGAAAAAACACGTGACATTTGACCACTACAAGACTTGTTTGTTTGAAGATACTACGATATCAGCAACATTCAACAATATCCGAAGCTTCAAGCATCAAGTCTACAGTGTCACCGAAATTAAAAAAGCGTTGTCAGCTCGGGATGATAAAAGACACATTATGCCCGACAAAATCCACACTCTTCCTTTTGGCCACTACTCTCTAAACCCTATCAACTAGTAACCTATTCTTCGTCCTTCTACAACTACGACCTTATTCCTTTCTCCTTCCGTAAAAAAATGGGGAACACGGCAAGTCCAACGCCGTGTTCCCCATTTTTTTACACAAGTTTGGATGACCTTGACCCATATAAATGATGTGAATATTTAAAACAACATTCATTGTGATTATACATGTGATACAACAAACATTGAAACCTGCAATATGAAGGACTTGAAGCAACAAATTGTCAACGAACTTCATAAACCTGCAAGAAGAAAGTTTCCACGAAGAAATACGGTGATAAAAGGAATTAATGATTTATATCAAGCGGATTTAATCGAAATGATTCCTTATAGCAAACAAAATAAAGGATATAAATACATATTGACTGTTATTAACTGTTTTTCAAAAATGGCAGATGCTTTACCACTAAAAGATAAAAGTGGCAAAAGTGTTACAAAAGCAATGGAAACAGCTATACAAAGAGACAAACATACTATTAAACATTTACAAACAGATGATGGAAAAGAATATTTTAATAAGGAATTTGCAAATTTAATGAAAAAACACAATATAAACCATTACTCAACCAATTCAGAGGTAAAAGCTTCAATAATCGAAAGATTCAACAGAACTTTAAAAAGTGCAATGTATAAAATGTTTTCCAACAGAGGATCGCACATATGGATTGATATGTTACCAAAACTTATAAACGATTACAATAACAAATTTCATAGGACTATCGGGATGAAACCAAACCAAGTAACTAGTAAAAATGAAAACCTTGTATTAAAACGTATAAAAACGAATACTAAACCAAAAGTTGAAAAACTAAAGCCTAAAAAATTTAATGTGGGTGATAAAGTGCGAATAAGTAAATATAAAGGTGTATTCAGTAAAAGATACCTGCCAAATTGGACCAATGAGGTTTTTACTGTATTCAAAGTACAACCTACAGTACCTGAGACATATATTTTAAAAGATAATAAAGGACAATTGCTTGAAGGAGGGTTTTATGGACATGAAATGTTAAAATCAACAGTAGGCGATGTATATTTAGTTGAAAAGGTGTTGCAACGGAAAAAAGATAAGGTCAAAGTACGATGGTTAGGATTTAATAAGACGGAAGATTCTTGGATACCTAAAAAGGATTTGATATAACGATAGAGAATCATTTTAGGTTGAACCATTACAAAGGATGGAGATAGTACCACAAAAAGAGAGTTTTACTATTAATAATATAGATGAACTCACAGTGGATAATTCAGAATTCAATAGTGGGAAACATGGCAATTTGTTACCAAACACCGTTCGTTGTCTGGTTACCGGACCTTCCAACTGTGGAAAAACTAATGTAGTATTCAATTTGATTACAAACCCTAAAGGATTACGATTTAACAATCTATATGTATTTTCAAAATCACTACAACAACCAAAGTATCAATTATTGGAAAAGATACTGACTAATGTGCCTGAAGTTAAATATTTAAAGTTTAATGCAAGCGAGAGTGTCATGCAGCCACAAGAAGCTAAACCATTCTCCGTGTTTATATTCGACGATGTATCTTGTGAAAACCAAAACACAATAAGGAATTACTTCGCTATGGGTCGACATAACAACATAGATAGCATTTATATTGGCCAAACTTACAGCAAAATACCTAAACAACTCATTAGAGACAATGCAAACATGTTAATTGTATTTAAACAGGACGAAACCAACCTAAAACATATATATTTTGATCATGTAAATGCGGATATGACATTTGAACGATTTAAAGAGTTGTGTGGAAAGGCTTGGGCTGAAAAGTATGGGTTCCTAACAATTATGAAGGAACAACCGCTAAACAATGGTCGATACAGGATAGGATTTGATAAATTTATATTAATACATTAAACGCGGTATAACACATTCATTGTTGTACAACACGTCTTGCTACAAACATGGTTAACCAAGAAAAATTAGTAAAAGAAATAAAATCACTTAGTGATTCTATTCGGGCTAAAAACAGAGCATTGAAACTAGGTATTAGCGAGAGGGAGAAATTCCTTGAATCTACTTTTAAACCTATTACTGAACCCTTGAAACAATTAAACAAAAAATTTGCTAAACCTGTATTGGAAGGAGATGCGATTGCACCTATTACGAAGTTTGAAAGAGAAAATGTAAAATCAGAAGAGTTTAGTGATGAAGACCTGGAATCCTCTACGTATAGTGGTTTTACCGGTGGAGAACCCGAAAGAGAGCTAGAATCACCGGACTATAGTGGAATAAAAGAATTATATGAAGTAAAAGCCAAAAGAGGACATGAAGTTGTATCAACTGCTAGTGAAGAGGAAAAAGAAGAAGAGACAAGGGAAGGTCCGTCAAACATAAGCTTGTTGGGTGAAAACATTCATAACAAAGGACCTTTAGGAAGGAAATACATGGTAAAAATGTTACTCGGAACAATTCCTAATAAGAATTACCATAGTTATGGAGCGAGATTAACAGAAGACGGTTTAATGATAGGTAATAGCCCGTTAAACGTTGACGAACATGATAATATTGTCATTGGTGATCAAAGGTATAAGGGCACAAAAGGATTATTTGAATTATTATTTGAAAATAAGCCTTCAGTATCGTTAGTGAAAGAAAAATACATGGAAGCATATAAAAATATTTTGGAACAGACAAATGCATATAGGAGAAAGTATTTACCTGACCAACCTCCTTTTAGATCTAAGTCTTTAAAATATAAAGAATTTGTATCCAAGTTAATACCAACTAGAAGACAAACAATGCCGTTAACACAAAGAAAACCTGTAAAACGAAGATTTATGGCATCCACTTTGGATGTAAGTGCTCAGGAACGAAGAAAAAGAAGTAAGTCCGTTACAGGTACAGGTTTAATGAAGAAATTATATAACACAAATGTGATTTATTATAATAACATCAATAAATTGGTGGATAGAATGAAACTAATACATGAAGCTAAAGAAGCGGGTCATACTGGATTGGAAAACGAATGGGTGGCTTTAGTGGATGAACTCCGAAACCGTGGGGTAATCTCATAAAAATGCGTTACTCCTTAGAGTACTATTCAGTTGCACCATGAGTGTTGACAAGTTCGGACGTTACTCCTCGGATGGGTTATATTATGCGAATAATTTAAAAAGAAGTGCTGGTTTACCACAAACACCTGATGGAGATTATGATATGAGTAATAAAAGGTTAAAAAACATAAAAGATCCTTCGGATGAAAACGATGCAATAAACTTAAAAATATTAAAGGAAAAGATATCGCCAACATTAAAACTACAAAATAACACATATGACGCGGAAGATCATAGAATTATCAACGTTGGTAAACCAAATGAAAATGGTGATGCGATAAACAAAGGTTATTTGTCATCTGAATTAAAAAATACGTTAAAATTCAATGGGAAAACGTATAGTGCCAACAATAAACGTATATCCAACGTAGATGACCCTAAAGATGCAAAAGACAGCGTAAATAGACGCTATTTACATTCTTTGATACCTGAAAAGACAAAAGATGGATTTTCTTTTTATAAATTTGTTATTAATGATATAGGCTATCCAAAAACTGAAAACGATGCTGTAAATCTAAAATATATTAAAGATCATTGCATCATACGTGATGTAGGGGTTATAGATTGTTTTAATAATTGTTTAGCAAATGTTAAAGATGGTTCGGCGCCATCAGATGGTGCAACAGTGGGTCAAATGATGGAAACCTTAAAACAAGAAACAACCTCTTTTGTAAAACAAGATCAAGTAGTATCGAAGCAAGGGGATGAATTTGTTCAAGGTAATGAAAAATTTAATTTATTAACATACAAAAATGATGCTTGGGATTGCATGGATAAAAAGTTATCAAATATGGGATGGGGTTATGAAAAACATGATGCAGCTGCTTTATCACAAACCGTACATCTAGATCCAGATAAATATTTTAGATGGTTTACATGTAATAATAGAGTGATAAGAGACTTGGGACAAGGAAGAGAAGCAAATGATGCTGCAACTGTAGGACAGACCATTACAACATCATTAAAGGATAGTAAAGTGTATGATTGTAATAATAAACGTATAACAAACCTTAAAGACCCTGAACATGTAGATAATGCTGTCACTGTTAGTTTTCTTGTAAAAGTTTTAGGTAATGCGATATTTGATTTACACAATCATTTCACACCGGAAGTTCTTCGAGGAGGGCCAGGTCATAAAATTTGGGATGAAGCCTCGAGAGGTGGTTGGATTAAACGGGAAATTTTTAAAAAGTACTTTATTCACCCTAATACACAACAGTTTAGATCATCAAATTGGGGTGATATTGATATTTAATAAAAGAACACAATAAACAACTTCATTTATTTCCAACTCGTCATAGAGTTAACACATGAGTTGCACATTGCGATTATAAAAGGACAATAATGACGTTCAAGTACATCAGTCCATATCGAGACACTGCAAGGAAAGGAGGTGGGATCACGTCCACAGCGGTTTCTCTGTTAAGTAAAGCTTTAAAACAAATTCCAGTAGGATCCATAGTAAATAGAGCAATAGACGCATTACCATACGAATTTCATATACCAGGAGGTTATCAGTATTGCGGACCAGGAACTAAATTGAAAAAACGACTGGAAAGAGGCGATCCTGGCATAAACAAGTTAGATCAGGCTTGTAAAGAACACGATATCGCATATTCCACGTTTGCCGATTCAAAAAATAGATCAATAGCTGACAAAAAGCTTGCGGACATAGCTTGGCAACGAGTAAAATCAAGTGACGCTAGCATAGCAGAAAAAGCAGCAGCTTTAGCAGTAACAGCAGGTATGAAGGCTAAAACAGCAGTAGGAGGTGGAAGAAGGAGGAGAAAGAGAGTAAAAAGGAGGTCAACCACAAGAAAACATGGAGGAAATATAAAAAGAAGACGACGATCTACAAGAAAAGGCAGGAAGAAGCCCACCGTGTGGTCAATGGTAAAAAACGGGGCAGGTCTTTACCTAAGACCTTATCGTGCATATTAAATGAAAGAAATCAATTGGTCATACCACATAAAGCATTAACCAATATTGAATTATTTAAATATATTTCCTGTTTAAAAATACCATTTTTTCGCGGTGTGTTTATGAAAGACAGTTTACCAAAGAAAATGTGGCAAAATGAGACTGGAATTGTAAATTTGGATAATACTGAAGGGCCTGGCACCCATTGGGTTTGTTATAAGAAACTAAATAACAATGTATATTATTTTGATAGTTTCGGTAATTTGCCACCACCAAAAGAACTTCAAAATTACTTTAAATCTGCTAAAAACATATATTATAACTATAAAAGAGAACAACCTGATAATACTTCAATATGCGGCCATTTATGTTTGGAATTTCTAGCTAAAAGTATCAGTCACTATTGAGATGTCTTCCTATACGGTATCATTAACAGGAAAATCGTCCAATTTACGAAGTATCCTTTTTCCAGCGTTACGCTTGCAAAAAGGAAGGTTTTGGGAGGCGGCACTATTGGATTTTACAACGTACAACTCTATTCCCAATGTTACGGAAGGTAAAAATAACATATTGCATTATTATAAGGGAAAGGATGCCAATGGAAAATTTACAGACTTACAAGAGTGCAGGTTACCCACAGGTTCTTATGAAATTGATCATATAAATGAATTTTTGCAAACTAAAATGGGAAAAGACAATATAACATTAAAAGGTAATAATAATACGATGAAAGCTGAAATTACTTCCAAATATTATATAGATTTCACTCAACCAAACTCAATTGGTGATTTATTAGGATTTTCCAACGATGGGCCTGTATTAGAACCAGATGTAACACATTCCGGTAAGAAAACAGTAACAATATTAAAAGTCAATAGTATAGACATAACTTGTAACATTATACAAGGTGCTTACAGGGACGGGGCTAACACCCACATCATACATACTTTTTACCCAAGTGTACCACCTGGATTTAAAATTGTTGAAAAGCCACAAAACCTGGTATATCTACCGTTGAACACCACTTTCATTTCAGACATCGTGTTGAGCGTATTGGATCAAGACGGTAACTTGGTAGACTTCAGAGAAGAGCCTATTACAATCAGATTACATTTAAAATCGACACTTTAATACAAAACCATGGGTTTAACATTTAAAAGCGAACAACCTACGGGAAACCGCATTAGTAGCTCTTCAGCTGTGGAGGAGTTAACACGCGAGAACATTCGTTTCTTAGAGAGAATTGGATTAAAATTAACCGAGTATGGATATACTGGATATAGCGCAGGGTCCAACATTCGACGAAACCCTATGGGAAAAAGAATATCACACCCACAACCCTTACACTTCATCGAAATTAAACAATAACGATGAAATTCGTATTCCCATACAAAATCAAGACATTTACACACTACCATGTGAAAGTTACTTGTATATTGAAGGACAAGTTACTAAAAAGGACGGTACTACTGTTGGTACAACAGTTCCATTTATAAATAATCCTATGGCTTTCCTATTTGATGAAATTAGATATGAAATATCAGGTGTAACAGTTGATTCCACTAAAAAAGTAGGTATTACGACAATTTTAAAAGGATTAACATCTATAACACCCAATGAAACCAATTTACTTAAACCTGCCGGATGGGTATTACCTACGATTGACACGATCACTCCAAATCCAAATGGATATTTTGATTTTCATATTCCATTACGTTTGCTGCTTGGTTTTGCTGAAGATTATAGGAAAATAATATTAAACGTTAAACAAGAATTAGTTTTGTTGAGATCTTCTAACGATAAAGACATTATTAAAGCTGCAGATGCTACTACAGATGCGACTTTAGAATGGAAATTAAAATTAGACAAAATTGTATGGAGAGTTCCACATGTTAAATTGGCTGACGAGCATAGAATGCTACTTTTAAGAAAATTAAAAGCCGATCGTGATATTGTTATTCCATTTAGAAGTTGGGAATTTCATGAGCATCCCAGTTTACCTACTACGGATCGACACACTTGGACTGTTAAAACATCGAATTATGTAGAACGAGCCAGGTATATTATATTTGGTTTACAAACAGGTAGAAGAGACGCCATTACTAAACATGCAGGACAATTTGATCATTGTGACTTGAAAAATATTAAAGTTTATTTAAATTCACAATTCTTTCCATACGACAATTTAAATGTGTCATTCACTAAGAAGAAATACAGTATATTGTACGATATGTACGCGAGATTCCAAAGTTCATATTACGGTAAAACAAATACACCTTTATTACCACCTGACAAATATTTCGATGCCTACCCAATAGTTGTAATCGATTGTTCTAAACAAAATGAATCAGTAAAGTCTTCAAGTGTGGATATAAAAATAGAAATGGAATTCAACGATGCTATACCGGCTAATACAACTGCATACTGTTTAATTCTACATGATAAAATCGTAACATACACACCTTTAACTGGAATTGTTAAAAATGTATTGTAAGAACCGGTTTTGTTTCATTCCGCGAGTATAAAAGCAGAGCGTACAGACCGCTCCTCATCAGTTTGTTGCCTACTGTTGTATGGGTAGCATCGTATTCAATATGGCTTCTCCTAGTGGTACACCTGAAAATGTGGTAGATATTGAGAAGGAGATATCTGAGTTTTTAGATCCTCAAGGTCACCAGGAAGGAGGTGAACAAAACGTTTGCGGACAACTTCACGCCAGTAATAATGTTGAAGAAAAAGGTAAAAGAAGAAAGACTATACAAAAGAGAAAAAGGGATATTGAAGATAATATTTCTCCAAACATATTGAGTGAGGTATTTTTGCGAATATTTTACCCAATCTCTTCCAGTTTGGATAAAAGTGTTTTAATCGGTGTTATGAAATCTACAGATTATTCCCCTACTGTAATTTTAACTCATGGACCCAAAATGATTTTGTTTACGGACAGTGCTTGGGAATCGTTTATGAAACATTTGCATCTACTAGAATGCTATTTAAGTAGTAACATGTTTGGAAGAAAGACAAGAGTAGGACTTTTGGATTCAAATGTGGAAATTGATATCATTAAACAACGTGGTGATCATCAGCTACGGTTTAGAGACACAACAAGACACGATAACAAAATTCAACTTAATCGAGAGGAGTTTTTCATTTTAACTTGTGCTACTGAACCTATAACAAGATACTTGAGACAACTGGTGTTTTCAAGTTCGATTATTAAAGATTATCTGGAAGACACTTTGGACAAACAACCGGACGCACCTATATTATACGGACCTGTGGATACTTCTATATTTAATAGAGTTCCTCATGAAGTACAGATGTGGAGACAATTGGAAAAGTACGCTCAACTACATAAGAAATCAGTAAAACAGGAAGAAGAGGAAGATGGAGGAGAAGAATCAAGTGTTAGTGATGAAAATGAAAATAAGGAAAATATAAAGATGGAAACTTAAATGACAATGGTTAGTTTTTAAAACAATAACCAACATTTTGTGGGGTTAGGCCTATTGGGGACGGTGCCCACGTTAAATATACACCAACGCGCCAACAACTGTACGGCCTGGTATAAAAGTAGTACCTACCGTGGTGTGGAAATCAGTTGACCTCCTGACTTCGTAATGAGCAGACGTGTGACCTTCAAAATGGACAAGGGAGAAGAACAACAAGTAAAGTCCAAGCCTGGTATTATTGAGTTTCAAGCGTTTCGTGGTAATGATGATAGATTCATTATAAAAGAACTTGTGTTTTTGGACATGAATACAAGTGTTCCTTATTCGTTTTTATTTAAACCACCATGTTCTTATTCGTCTTTAACTAGTAAAGCCGCTACTACCAACAGATGGATTTCAAAACACTTCCATCATATCGATTGGTATGATGGTTTTACAAGTTACACGGACTTGTATCACATTATGCATCACTTTTCAGACAAGTTTACCAATATTTACACAAAGGGGCTGGAAAAGAAAAGATGGATCGAAGGATTTACTCATGTTCCGGTTAATGATGTGGAATTGGATAAGAATTATCAATACATGCTGGAAACCATATGTATTTGTACAAAAAGCCCAGAACATGATAAAGATAGACATTGCGCTTTGAAAAATGCCTATTAACTCGCCTCTTACCTTCAAAGTGGGGAATTGGGGAGTGGTGGGGGTAACGGAGAGTATATAAGTGGGGAGCAGACAGGGACCTGGCATGAGTATTACTCGAGATTCCGAGACGACAACATCTCCGAGCAAGAAGACGATCTGTAACCTGACCATGGCATCTCACCAGTTCCTTCAGACTTTGGTCGAGCAGTTCAATGCTCACTCCAAGTCAACAATATTACCTGTAAAGAAGTGCTCGGAACTAAAAGACGAGAAGCACTACATAATCCATGCTATGAAGAAGATGGAGACTACAGTTGGGGAGGCCATCTGCTGCAGTCTCAGCGAGGCACCGTTTACTCCGGGGGATGAACCAAAGTTCCAGGTGTACCTGCCCAAGAGATTCGTCCATCTTCTACAAAACGAGGATCTTCGCTCTATTCAACCCGGGTGTCTATACCTGGTGTCCCACGGCTGCACGGGTAGCAATTCTACAGAGTTGACCATCCACATCGCTGACAAGCAGCAGTGTTAGATTTAAGTTTTAATGTTGTACATATGTTGTTGTTGTAATGTTTTATAAATAAACGAATCATAAAAGACAAAAAAAAATAAAAAAAAAAAACAAAAAATGCAACATATCAATATGTGACAGACTTCACGTATTGATATGTTGCATTTTTTTTTTAAACTTCGCGGGTGACCTTGATCTTTGACCTTTGCATTTCACAATTACCCCCACTACTGTAATTACCCCCATTACCGCACTAGGATTCAAACCTGCTTGGATGCGAAAAACGGTCAGTCTGTTGCCAACTAGCAAACGATGAGCACCTTGTACGAGCTTTGCATACAACGAGTTATAACTCACAAGGACTTGTTCCCAACATGTTTACAAGACAATATCCCACTAACAATAAAAGAAGATGTCAAACGCTACAGGAGGGAAAATACAGGGTATTCGGAATACTCCTGGTATAAGTTCCACGATGGGGAAAAGTTTTGTTGGCCTTGTGGCGAGGCCGCCGTCAGAGACCTTCGGCGATTCGTACAGGATGGTGGTATAAAACAATTCGGATTTCTAGCGCCACTGTTTCGATTTGAAAATTACAAGGACACCTGCGCTATTTGTTCCATTCCATTGTATCGATGGAAAAAGTTTAGAACTGTTTAATTGGATTTTCTATACCCCCACCACTATTACCCCCACCACTTTTTCATGTACCTCCAAGCGCTGTGCCTCGGCTTCATTTCTACTCCAGCAGCCAACCTAGCAACATCAAGATGTCTCTGAACGTTAGTTGCGCAAGTTACGAGGAGGTGAGCATCAAGACTCAGCAGGAGCTAAACGACTTGTACAAGGAGTTGCAGTTGATGGTGGCACGAGGCTACCGTATAAACGTGCAGGTTTACGCTTGCAATATACGGAACACCCGGCAGCCAAAGGAAGAGCCTGGACACTCCTCGACAGCTTCCTCACCGGCGTCGATGAAGACCGAGCCAGACAACTTGGACTACTTCAGCTGACTAGCAGTTGTATTTCTTGTCCTAACCATTGTAGAATATGTATATTTTTTCATTATATTAAAGAAGTAAAAGAGCAAAAACACCTATCTTGTTACTGACATATAAGCTCAGTAACAAGATAGGTTTTTTTAAAACACAATTTGGATGACCTTGAAACTTCCCCCTCCACTGCTTTGTTACCCCCACCACTTGACTATTGGTGTACATGGCACATCGCAATTGGAAACCTCATTCCATCTTCAACAGCCACATCGACAACATCAACAATGGCAAACCTACCAACAGATGAAAGATGTCCTCACGCATGTTGTGACTTCGTCCACGAGTTGGAGAAGAGGATGCAGGAGAGGGCGATAAGAAGAAAGCAGATCCACTCAGAAAATATCATGATAGTCAACGGCTATCTTTTATTGTTCGGCCTTATTATGGTTGTACTTTTCATACTGTATGGCATAGTCACATGTGTCGGCAAGGTTGCAGAAGAAAACGCTCGCCACCATCAATTGGAAAGTTTCAATGTCACTTTGTAGGTTTTCCTTTTTTTTAAAACTTCGTTTGGATGACCTTGAAAATACCCCCACTACTCCACCACACCCCCCACCACTTCACCATGTTCCTGCATGAGCATCACATCAACCGTCATTCCTTGTCCGACAAGCAACCATGGCAGACAACAACACCATCAGCCAAGCTGACTCCACTACTGATGTTGGTACAAGTACGGGTTGGACACTGTCGATCGATAGTGTACACTATTTGGAAACAATTTGCGAACGGATGAAGGAAATACTGCGGGACAACCCTGGAATCATAATACAAATGAATTTAAATTATGATTGGTCCCAAGTCAGAATGCAAGGGGACGATAACAACGGTCAACAATCTCCACAATATTCGCCCATGTCCCCGATCTACCCTTACGGCGAGTCTGACGTCGATGAAGATGAGGCTAATGAGGATGTGGGGGACAACGAGGCTGAAGAGGAGTAACCTTCATTCCTTTTTTTTAAAACCCAAATTGGATGACCTTGAGAATTCCCCCTCCACTATTTCCTTTTTTTAAAACCCAAATTAAATGACCTTGAAAATACCCCCTCCACATACTTTTGGTTTACCCCCTCTACTTTTCAATACTGTTACCACAGTCTGTAGCTCACATCATTCCTTGCTTAGCTATCATGGCGGACAGCACTCTTTCTCAAGTTGACTCCACTACGGATGAAGAATGGCCATTTTCCTGGAATGTTCATCTGCAAGACTCGGCAGAAGTGGATATGTTGCATGAGAAATTGGTGTATGTATTAAACGAAAACCCCAACATTGAATGTAGAATGACTATGGATTTCGATGCGACAGGGGTCCACACTCAACCTTCTACTTCCAGCCAGCCTGAACCTCAGCTACAGCCGAAGAACTTTACACATCTTTACACTCCAATACGGCCGGAAAATGTGGTTATCAGCGAGGCAGACTCTACTACAAGTTATATTGAACCAACGAATTGGAAGCTTGTTGTTGACACCTTACACAAGGTCGACTTAGTATGTGACAAATTAAAGGAATTGATGATGCAAGATCCTGGTCTTCGTTTTAAAATTGATTTGTTTTTCATCTGGGGAGCACCTGCACGGGGCTCTTCGTCTGACAGCTCTCTAAGTACAACGGATGAGGAGGAGGAAGAGGACGACTAGTTATCTTTTTTAAAACTCCGTTTGGATGGCCTTGACCTTTCCCCCTCCACTGAGTTTATTTAAGGTGCACTCTCAATGACTGCAGCATCATTTCATCGCGCACCTTCACCACAGCAACATGGAGAGTCAACTCAACTACTGTTGCGAACGGAAATGTTTTTCATGGCCGAATGACATTGATGTTGCGGATGGCCTGGCGTGTAGAAAATGTGAAGCTTTTGGTCAATGCATGTGTAAGTGCAAGTCTTGGAAGAAGCCGAAACCGGAGTTGAAGACATTCCATGTGTACCAGATGAGAGGGCATAAGTACACTTGTTGCCCTGAACGTTGCATTGAATTCACATTAAAACAGCTAACTGGCTGCAAATTGTGCAACAATCATTTTGCAGGTTTTTGCAAACATTATTTAGGAGCCTGTCAGTACAGATCAACTTGGCATACAGAAGCACTCACTATCAATGAAATCACTATAGATACACAAGAGTAGTCTTTCTACTCTTTTCTTTTTTTAAAACTCCATTTGGATGACCTTGACCTTTCCCCCTCCACCCACCTTAGTTTATATAAACCCCATTCCCACTGACCACAGCATCACTTCATCGTGCTCCCTCGTCAAAGCAACATCAGCTATGGAAAGTAAGCGCATCTCATGTTGCGAGCATAGGTGTTTGGAGATACAAGGCGTTACATATTGTGCAAAGAAGCGTTGGGAGGAAGAGACGGGGACAACCTATTGCTGTGAGGATAAGTGTTTCCTCTTACCAAAGTGGCAAGTGGATGGGCTGGCCTGCCGGCAATGTGAATGCTTCGGATGTTGCAGGTGTACATGCAAGAACCAACAGCTGCCACCACCGGTACTACAAACTTTCAAAATCTACAAATCCAAATACTTTTATACTTGTTGTCCGCAGCGGTGTATTAAATTTCACTTCTCCAATCTTACCAATTGTCGGAAGTGCTACGGACAACCTGATGGGTGGTGCACCTGTTTTCTGGACTCCTGCCGCTACAGATCGGATTTACAGATCCGTTGGAAATTGATGAGGTCGCCCAGGAAGCACAAGAGTAGTCTTTCTACTCTTCAACTTTTTTAAAACTCCATTTGGATGACCTTGAGATTTCCCCCTCCACTTCCACATATACCTAGAGTACACAGAGCCTGACAGTCAGTCACTCGGTGGCTGTCGTGGGGTGCGCATCGGTGTCGGCGCTCCGTTGTTAAGTTTTCAAGGTCACAGTAATATGAAATTGGGGGTGTTGTGCTAGTTCAAGGTCACCTGAGGGATTACCGATTGCCCATTTAGGCAGAGTCATGTCAGAAACTCGGGTTTAACTTGGCACTTTTGCCGTTTCTCGTCCAATATTCGCTCCAAATGGTCAAGGTCACGGGGACTCGGACTGAAACTCGGAGCGTAGTGCGAGAAACGGCAAAAGTGCCAAAAAATTTTAAGTTTCTGCGTGACCTTGACCTTAGTGGCGTCGGTGACGTCGTTTTGATGACGTAAGGGGTGATGACGTCATCAGCACGTCATTTCTGTGACGTCATGGGTGTGACGTCATTGAAATGACGTCATTAGTGATGACGTCATCGATTGCGTCATCGATGACGTCATCGATGACGTCATCGGTGAGGTCATTGACCTCGATGACGTCATCCCTCAGGTGACCTTGAACTGGGCCAGCATCCTCAATTTCACACTACTCCAGTAATAGTCGATTGTTGTTGAATTTATTGTTCGCAATTGTTCTAGGAATAAAATGATTGAAATAAAATATTCTGAAAGGTCTCATTTCTCTTTCAATTTCAAAGAAATTGTTTTGTTTTAATTAACTCTACGCCATTTTGTTTATCCAAACTTTAGTTTCCTATAATTGCTCTATTACAACAAATATAATACAAATATTCAGTGTATTCGATACTGTAATAGTTATTGTTTTATACTCTAAGGTTATTTCCAATGTAAAAAGATTTAACTGTATTGCCCACATACGTGTTATAAAGGTATTGAAAACTAGTTCCAAATTTAATAACTTTTGTTTCTTG